>JBAJNP010006552.1:0-25257 GCA_036877545.1 Yasuhikotakia modesta | reverse complement strand
ATGCATTACAGTCACATTACAGTTAGTTTCTTTTTATTATCTTTTTTATAATTTTATAAACTAGTACTAAAAAATAAAACTGTTTTTATTACAGCCAACCAAACCCTTATTCAGAAACCTGGTGAGCTGCCTACTTAGCCTACTTGGTTGTTGTCTATGTAGGCGGCCCAGGAGGTATGGAAACGCAGCCAATGTGCATCACTGCAGTACTTACTGTTGTACTTTGGGTAAAATGCAGCTTGTGTTAAATAACCCAGACGTGCCCTAAATAGGTGCTAGAGCATCTCAATGGTCCCTTCAGGAATTTCAAGCATCTTCATCTTGGTTTCAGCATCTCGTTGCTGTGCTGCGGGTCTTTTCCGGTCCGCCGTGTGACGTAACACTTTTAAAGGGCCGGCGTCGGTCCTTATGAACCACAATGAACCATAAACTTTGTGTTTCAGTGTCTGTGTGAAAAGTTATTATGCTTGTTGTTGTCGTTGTTTGTTTAACAATATGTTCATTGTTTGTTTGTGTCATATCAAAATATGATGTTAAATATGAACTTTGCACATTTTTCCAAATGTGCAAAGTTTTTGCACATTTGGAAAAATGTGCTTAAACTACTATAACTAAACTAACCAACATACAACATACAGAATTCATATAACGGGACTCTTGACCAATAAAAAACCACATATAGTAACTATGACAACTTCCCATGTGAAAACCCTATAAACCCAAAATCACTAAAAAGGGGCTTCATTTTTTTCCCCACCAGGATTGGGAATCAAACCTGCAACGTTTTGGTTATAATGGCCACCCAAAAAACACCCACAACACCCTAGCAACAGCATACTGTAGCAACCTCCCAAGCTAGCATCATGCTAGTCGTACAAATGTCTGTGTGAAGCATTGTTAGATTATTGCGTATTAACACATAGACTGACGCTTCTTGACGTCACAGGCAGAGGGCAGAAACGCACTGCAGCTGCGACGGCTTTGCAATAGTTGTGTGATTTCTATACATTTGTTATTATTCATAATTGTTATTTTGATAATATTGTTATTGTTGTTTTATTTAACAATTCCATTCATAAAGAAAAAACATTCCTTTATTTATTATGAATTTTACTATGGCAATATTTATAAAATGTTATTAAAATGACACAGTGTTTATAAATAAACCAACAACATCATCTACAACAAGCAATACTACTACAACTACAAAAAAAAAAATCAGACATATTGTTAAAGATTAAACTTTCAATGACTGACATTGTTATTATTGCTTAGAATGAGTGAATGCAGTAAATATCACACTGGCTCACATCCAGCATCACTGTTGTACAGAAATGAGTGACAGTTTCAAAAGCCAGCTCTTCCAAGGAAACGGGATAACCATGTTTTCCCAACAGGGCCATGATCTGCCCATTGAGGCAGCTAGTATTTACACCCGGGATTTTTAATCTAAGATGTACACAATCCCATTTCCAGGTTTTGCAGTCTCTGCTAATCATAACTGTAGGTTAACAGTCCGGCACTCTAACTAAAGCAGGGAATTATACCCCCCTCTAAAATGTGCTACGTGGTTCGTTCCTTCTCAAAGGCAATGGAAAATACCTTCAAGGACAGACTACAGGAACGTAACTCCAAAGATTCATCCCCAATGTTTCCAGATGGATTGTCAAACAGTGCGACTGACTCGCTTCTACTGTAGGTCACGTATCAACATTGATGGGAAACACTGTTGGAGTTTGTGTTGTAAATACAGCGTGTCACGGCTGTACAGTCAGAGGAGGCTTGGTTACTGCAACTTAAATGCTACCAAAATAAAATTCAAGTATCATGTATTTACAATAGGTCACAATATGACAATAATTAAGCATTATGACGGTTCATATATTTATAAATAAATGCATTTTTACAATGTGTGTTACAAATATCAACACCACAAGAAAACAACAGCAAAAATTGTTTCCACAAAAGTGTACATTTGGCCATTAAACAACAGTTTCTTAAGGACAGCAATTAGCCAATGACAACTTCCCAGAGGCGGGCCTAAATGTGCTTTTGAAAATTCCTAAATTGTTTATTCCAACTTTATTTTAAACTGATGTGGCACCTTCTAATGTACCTTACCTTTAAAAAAATTTGCTCCAAAAGAGATATTTATAGTGTGTAGTCATTCTGTCATGCCCCACAAATATCACCAAACAGATAAGTAAAAATAATGAATGTTTTAAATGGGTCTCCTCAACACCTCATTGGTCTGTCAAACAATAGCGTCGTCTGATTGGTTGTTGATATGTCAGGACAGTTGGGATTCATAGATAAGCAGGGCAATGGTTTGAAAAAATCAGCCTTTAAAACCTTATAAATGTGTGTTATGCAGACAGATATTTTGCATCTGGACTGTTTCTGCATAAATATTTCCATTAAACCTGAATAAAAGCAGAAGCCTGTAGAGAATTTTTCAAATGGCCGTTTTTTTCCCCGCTGCACTCGGTTTATGCCTAAAATCCCATTTTAAGGAGTTTCAGCCGGATGAATAATAGATGGTTTTTGTCTAGCACACTTCCAGTATGTAGGTCATTTGTGATTTTATATGTGAAAGTGTAACTGAAAAGTTCCAGTTTTTTTTGCCTTGAGCTTGCGTGTGACTTCTGCCCGGAATCCGTGTTGGAATTTTGGGAATTAATCTGTCCTCTTTAAAGGGGAAACAATTTTTATCAGGGTGATATTAAACAAGAAAATAATGCCAGATGCTATTATCAGAAGATCCATTAACCGTATTTCTGAGGGATAAATGGTGACAAATTTTGCATGTGTTCATCGCCGTGTTGTTGATGGGGAAAATAGTTTTACCCTCAGCTGATTAAGATGTTGTGACACATTTTGATAAAATTTTTTTATTTTTTATCAAATTTTTTACCTTTATTATTTTTCTGTCATTTCCTATATCATTCCGATATCTTTCCATTTGCGAATCCCACACAATGTGAAAATGCACAAATGTGCTCCGTCGTTGATTGACGGAATCGGATGAAATCGTGGCAGATACAATTGTCAGAAAATACACACAGATAATCATATATAAGACTGTGTCTCCCTGTCACTCATTCATTTCAAGTGGGTGGCAAAAATTGCTTGTCTGTGAAAAGACAAAAATCAGGCTTTCACCTGATGTTAACCTCTTGTCAGGTCTTTGACATTACAATCCCTGGAGAAGCTTGTATTTCTGCAGCTGTTGTTTATGGAGTCCCTTGGACTTTCATGTTTGGTTTGATATATTCTACTCTTAAACAGCGAGTTATTAAAGGTTGCTTTATTATGTATAGAAACATGGCCAAAGGGTTGTGCGGCGGTGAATACATTATCCAAATAACATCGTCTCGTGTGTGTTACTGCTTTCAGTGTCTACACGATGAAATATTAAGGGCACAACATTTCAGAAAACATCTTAGTATTTATTAGCTTGTGTCTATGGGTAGACAGTTGTTTTTTGTTTGTATAAAATCTAGATATGTTTAACAAATTATGCTTAACATACACAATGCTTTACCCTTTAAAAATGTATAAAAAACGTTTTCCTTACTCTGCTTATTTAAAATATTTAGTGTACGACACATTTAACAAATGTCACAATCAAGCAAGGATATCCCATAAGGCATTGGGGCACCACAGAAGAAGCTGCATTGAAGGTGACATACAAATTGCTTTAAACTTTTTTCAAAGTTGTCATGGCGACAAGATGGCGAAGGTCAAACGTAACAGGACGGGGTGAGGAAAGGTTCACAGATTTTAAAAGCGTCAGTGGAAACAGTCCGGTTGGTTTGCTATGTTAAGAGATGGGGTGACTTGGTGTCTCCTTGTAGCTAATGACCCAAAATAACCTTGTGTTATTGATGCAAAAAGTATAATCCCTCTTGGCAGATATTCTGGCCTTGTTCAGTTTAGCCTTGACCGATTCCCCTGTTCCCTGAATTGTAGGCCGGCTCCTTGTTTCTCTTGAGCTCTGAAGTCCCTGGCGACGCAGGACACGGTTTTCCCGGAGTGAATGAATTAAAGCAGTTGACGGTATCAGTAAATCAATCCAGACTGGAGAACGTATCTCCAGAGACGCTCTCCAATGTGAACTCAGTGCCACATCGCACCTGTTGCCTCAGAGTTCTGCTCGGTTCTTGTGGGTTCAAACCAGTACAATTACAAGATGATTTGGTGGTAGAGTACAGTTTTCTCCACAGAACACAAACTGTTCCTTAAAGGGTTACAAACTTTTAACTGTTCAATTGCACATCTTAACATTTCATATTTCAGGAGAATTGTTTTCTTATAGTAAATGATAACTTAAATTAAAATTATTAAGCATTAGCATTGTTTGCACTGAAATAACAGACACGTAAAAGTGCATCTAAGCAGCTGTTTGTAGCTTGGCAAAGAGTATAACAGATTTTCAGGCTGGTAAAAAAAAAAAAGAGGAAAATTCCAGAACATTTGTCAGAATAACATGTTTTATTAGCGGCGATTAAAAGTACATTTTTTACAACATATATACAACAGGGACGGTACAAAGGTTTCATTGTATTGTTGAATGAGAATGAAAAAGCAAAAATGACTGTGTTACGATCAATAATACAATTTATGTACATACCAAACTCAAGATACTGTGAGTAGCTCAATCTAACACAACTTTATTACGGAGACTTTAATAAAGCATTGCTATAAAAATGAGTTTAACTTTAAAAAGAACATCCTGTGATAAAAACCTAGTGAGCTCCCTATAAAGGCAGCATTTTAGGGTCAAAATGCAGTTGCCTATGTAGGCAGCAAGGCAGATTTAGAACAGACTCTTAGTTATCCTGTAACTGTAAAATCTGTCAGGCATCTTAAAGTTGCCACTATCAGGGAAAACTGCAAAGTAGATTTTTTTTTACACTTACAAAGGACAGATCTGATGCTGTCACCAAGCACTGACAACATCTTCCACAGGACATACTGTATGGATTTACAACAACCTACGGCTCCATTGGCGGTAAGACTGTCAATTTAATGAGAAAAGTATGATGGTACGCTGGCTTCTTCGTCCCTCAAGCGTGCCGAAGGCCAATCCGAGCTCACCGTTGGCAAACCCCATCGATCCCACTAATTGCGACCATTATGAGGCTGTTATTTCCTCAATCCTAAACAGAGAGGAACACATTACGGAGCGAGAGGTCATTGGTTCCTGAGATAGACAGCTAATGCGACGTAGCATCGCTAGGATCAGCAGGGAGGCACTTTATAGCCTTAAGCCCGTGCGGCGAAACAGGCCGACCTGTTAATGTTGATCCACAACAACATTATAAATCTCAAAATATATATCAAACACTAAGAGACTACAATGCGGTGCGCTAGCATGATTGATATTTAGTCCAGAAAAGGTTCTGGAAAGTCGGGATGGCAGGATTTATGGAACACACACCTGCAAGGAAAAACATCAGTTTTTATTCAACAGCACTGATAGTGTTTTTGTGGTCTAAAAAGATACGCAAGCAACAATTCTGGGCTAACATTCCCCTGGGACGTCTAAGTTTGGGATAAGCCCTGAATGTTTACAACATCTGTCACAAATGTTGGGACAACAGTGTAAATTGAGAAACTGACTTCATGCAACCAGTAAAAAATAATCTTGGAGACGGATGGTTGGAAAACATTAAAACTATTTGAAGACCTCACACATCACATGTGAGGCAAGTGACCAAACAGTTTCAGATTACAAGTATTTTATATGATTAAATTACAGCTGTCGCTCAGCTATAACCGAGGACATCTTAGTGAAAGTGTTACCCATCTCCAAATTCAATTGCTGCTTGTCAACTGCGAAACCCATGAAAATGTTCGCTAATGTTTCATAATATATGTGTTAAAATATGCTGAATATGGATAATAATGATAATGAGTTTTTCTTGTGTTATCGTGTTTTACAACAAGAGACGTGTAGAGAAATTCGAAAAAGGAATAGGGATCATTTTTCACAATGAGTCCGTTTCAAATCCGTCAGGCCGCGATTCCCAAGAGGGAATTTGCTTAAAATTTCTCTTGTAGTCCCAAATCTTTCAATCAATCACCGACTCGCTTTGCTAACTTCTGAGCTCTCTGGCAAAAAGTAACTATCTCCTTGTCCCCTTAACATCTGATGTTATGGTGCTGATGACGGCTAATTTAATCTGGTAAAATTGCTGTTTGTCTCTGGTTCCTGTCAGCGAAAACAGAATTGAATCAGTACTTAATTGTTTCCCAGTCCTTGTTGTAACCCAATAACATAGCCTCCTCTTCAGACGTTATTTAAAAGTGCTTTTGCCCTCTTTTATGGGACGTAATGTATCGACTACTGTCAAGCATTTTGACACAGACAAATTGAAGCCTCATGTTTTGATTATTTAGGCTTCATCACTATCAACTGATACATCACTTGATATTAGCCTTAAAGCGATTAGCTCACCGACTTTGTAAAAAGAGCTGAGGTCACATGATCAAGGAGATCTGACTACGGAGTTTTCATCAAGATGAATGTGAAGATATCTCCAAATATTTCAGAGCTCCTTGGGATTAATATATCGGGAACAGCGTTTATTTTTGCACACTGGAAGAAATTAGAAAAATAAATCTCGGTGAGGCGTTAACAAATAATACTTTCAGCAGTACCTACATTTATCTATAAACATAGTATCTATAATAGGGAACAATTCTTTACCTTAAAATAAAATCTTACCTAAAACTTCACTTGAAATGTGTTAACCTGCAACGAAAATACACAGAAATAAATTAACAATGATAAGCTAGTGACATCACAACGTGAACTATACCGTATGTGAAGTGAAACAGGAAGCAAAATACAAACTAATGAAAATGTCACAAATTTAGTCCTGAATTATTCTGAACCATTACAGTAAGTGGGACCCAATCGCGCCATGGGCAGTTCAGACGAGCGTTTTACGTTTTACACCCAACACTTCAGCGGTAAGTGCTTGGCCTCATCAAATAGCCACAATGAAAGTGATTTTACACCCACGAGAAAATTCATCGTGACGTGTTTTCCCTTCGAAATAATGCATTGAAGAAAGCACAAAAGTTTTTCACAGCCTCGCACGCAGACTTGAAATTGTTTACTCAAACGTTCCTAAACAAAGAACGTGTCGAGAATAAACAGCTCATGGATATTTACATTAAAACAGCAAGAGGTTGCCAAATATTGTTTCAGATGTGCAATTTTCTACTGTGCAATTTCAGCAAAATAAGTACAGCAGATGAAAACCAGGCTGTAAGTATTTGCAAAACAGACACTGTTTTTTAGAAGGAAGGAAGATGTTGACAACCTGGTAAACGATTAACTTTGTGAGAATCACAAGCTCCGTGATAATTGGCCGTTCACAGCCTGACATATTTCCCAAAGAGGAACTTGTGTTAAAAATTATGAGACTGTTGTTATTGTGCCACATAAGTAAAATTTCAAATCAATAAAGCTAAATTCTGTAGGGGCCTATAGCATTAGTCTATAATATCTAGATACAAAGAGGGTTTGAATATATAATGTGATGTTTGAAATGCAGGACTATAGAACATCATTTTTCACACCTTACTTTAAAGCTCTTATTTCAGCATGAGCGGTCCGTAGGGTCATAGGGTCCGACATCTCGACTGAGGAAACACAATGAAGTGAATTATAAAAGATGACATTGAAAATCAGGCATAACTTCTGCTCACAGGAACTTCAGAGAAATCCTCGTGAAGTTAGAAGAAGTTAGACGCACACCAACAAAAATAGATTTCAGCTAAACTTGTTTTGTACAGGAATGGATTCGACGAACCAGAACATCGAATTCCTGACTGAATACCTTTATATTTTGTTATTCTCATTAATTATTTACAACGTGTACGATTTAATTCTTCTGTTTCTGTCACGGTGGTGCAACGTGAAATACAATCGACTGAACTCGCTAATATCTCGCTGTGGTAGTCGCCACACGACTTTGTGCTACAAACGTGAATGCTAATTCAAGTCATGCGGTTTATTGAGAAGAAACGTGGTTTTCTAAGCAAGAACATCAACTGGTAGAGAGTTATGGTAAAGGTTATGGGTTCAATCCCAGGGAATGCAAGTCATGACTAAAACTATAGCGTGAATTTACAGCAAGTTGCTTTGGATTAAAGCTTTGGCAAGTAAATAAATTTAGATGCCCATGATTAACTTTTTGGCCTTTGTACTAGACAGTCTTGTCTTTTTCAACCTACCAGCCTTCCTCCATTCCCTCTATCTATCTCTCTCTTTCACTTCCACCACATCCTAGACTCCCTGGCTAAATTAAAGAAGCAAATTGGCCATTATGAAAAGTCATTAGACGCAGAGAATACATTGTTATGGTTGAGAATATTGCTTTCTAACCGTTAACACGTTAGCCTAAATCACGGACAGTCCGATCATCATTCATCGGACCCTTGAGGACGTCTTCAAACTCTCAGGTCTCGAGTTCCATTGACTGAAAGCTCCCCGCTGTATCCAATCCGCTTTAAAGGCCGTTTCACCAGCATCGTGCGAAAACGCCGCATCACCTGTGCAGAAAATCAAAACTGTTAAATCGATGGTGCGGTGACATTTCTGGGAAATTGAAAACACACAGAAATTGAATTACACATTTTCTACCGTGTAAAATCAATATTCAGCGAGGCTTTAAGTACCGTTACCAATTCAGAAAACAGGATTCCATGTTTTAAATAGTTTTCTACTGTTTCATAGTTTGTGTGTGTTAGATGTAAATATTTGTATGGTATACAAATTAATACATCAACAAAAAATACATATTTAGAACAACTCGTCTAAAAATAGACAAATAGAAATAAGTAAAAATTATAGAAAATAAAAAAAACTAAATCCAAATCCAAATTCTATAGACACATATGTTCATTTCCACTCCTGGTATTGCTTGTTGTGTTTAACATACACTGTTTCACATTTCGGTTATGGGTCACCACAACTGACAAAACGTGATACTTTCACTTTCACTTTAATTAAGCTTCAATAATAATCTTTACAATATCCAATAGCGCTTTTGTAATACAAGAGATGGATGTTTTAAAACTCTATGTGGAAACACATATTACACATATCATCGTTTGACATTGCACCTCATTAGCTGTAAAATACTGCATAATTATTGCTCATTAGCATATTTAGATAGCAAGCTACAATGATACGGAAGCTGCTTGATGTTTAAAAGCATTAAACATGCATAAGGAAAGATTACAAATTTCTCACGACTGTCATGCATAAATTATCTGGGATTAGAGTGTGAATCCAAACATTCGGTCCTCCTTGTGAGAACACGACCAATACACACGTTTTGAAATGAGGAGTGCTTGACTTGGAGAGACTGATATCAGACAAATATACTTCAAGGCCAAAAAGCTTTAAATTAGCATTCAATTATTGTAGTGTTCCATATGCTTACATCAGATATCCCAGCATGCAACACTGCATGAATCTTTGGAGCTTGGTTTTCAACATTTATTCATTTGGCAGACGCTTTTATCTAAAGTGCAGCCATAATGTTTTAAAAACTGAATGAAAATTGTTCCTAAAACTTTAAAAACTACATTTTTTAAATGTTTCTGTCAATGGAAACGTCTGTGCAACGTTCTTATGCCCCAAAATTGGATGTTTCTCCTCTGAAATTGATCTTGAACCCACAGTGAAATTTATCTTCAAACGATTTGAAACGTACGTCGGCCGTGAGGATTTGCATTTAAATGGTACAAACAAAACATTTAATCTGTAGGGACTTGTCTGGTATCAGAAAAGAGGGCGATGGACACATTTCTCACTAAATGAACCCACCGAAAGCGGTCGGACACGATCCCTTATACGTTGCTCCCTTGGGATGCTGTTGCTAGGTAACAGAGGCCTTGTTTTGTAAGCATGACAATGGCAGTGGTTGATTTGGGACAAATTGGATGGGAGGGTGGCATGTTCAGTGGTTGTGCTTTAACAAATGGAAGAGAAGCTTTTATTAGATCTGTTGTTGTTTTGTGGCGGGGAATATTTGATTCACCAACATATATGAAAGACATCCATCCATCCATCCCATAACTGAACACTGACAACTGAAAACATGGTTGCTCATAAAGGTTCAATTAAATATAATCCTTAATACTGACTAAAACAATTAAAAAATACACAATAAACAAATATAATTCTGCAAATCATTAGTCAGTCAATGAAGAGCGAATACAGCAATACTGTCTGACTGACAACCCAAAATAATATGTTAATATTATAATACTAATGAGCACAAAGGTTGTAGCAACTTATGTAATGCTTGTTTTACTGGTTGATATTGGTAATTTATGGAAATTACCGTGCTGTAAAAATCTTAAACCTGCCTAAGGTTGGGATAAACTGATATCCCAGTCAGGAATTAAAGTTGAATCATTTAATCTAGTTAACTAGTTAACTGTCTGGTTGATTTATAGATATCCAGCTAGATAGGCAGAGAATAACTTGATGGACTATTATGGTCAAGATCAACTTGGTTAGTCCTGGTGCAAACCTATAGTGTAGCAAGCTACCCACAGTAAACCAGTTCCAAAAAAGTTGGCTACCCTAAACTGGTATGACCTGGTTTATCCAGCGGGAAGCCCTGAGATTGCTTTAAATGCCACAGGCTAATCCTTTGGGATGTTGTTGCTAAAGTTAGCTTCAAGCTAAACTTGCTCTGTTCACCAAAGGCTAAAACAAACATCCCAGATTCAAACAGGTACTTGTTCTGCGTAGCAACCTGGGCTTTTATCACTGCCTAAACTATCCCTTTTTTTCTTTAAAACTCTTTTTCTAAACTAAAAACTCGAAAACTGATACGCAGACGGTTTTCATGCCAACTGCTGGAGCAACACAAGCCATTTTAAAATAAGCCGGTAAGAGTCACACTGAAAACCTGGACCTTTTAAGGTCACTTATTTGGCTCTCATGATAACATCTATTAGTGAAAATGATCTACTGCTGATTCAAACTTCTGCAGTCTGAAGAATAATAGCCATTGAAAAAGTTGCTGCGCACATAACATTAGTAGAATGTTTTCATGTATACGCAATCCGCTTGCGGACAACATGTATAAAAGCTATAACAACAACAACAACAACAAAAGACTTCATCCAGTCATCACGACTGACTGGAAAGGTCATATTACTGGCCTAAAAGTGTGAGAAACTCGCTATGCAAAAACAACACAGATAAGAAATGAAAGGACACAGGCGACAAAAAAAGTGTTAATAATGAGGCAGGTCAACCAAAGCTTGATGGAATGCAACAAAGCAGCCAGAGAGAGAGAGAGAGAGAAAGAGAGAGAGAGAGAAAGAGATATATAGATAGATAGAGAGAGAGAGTGAAAGAGAGAAAGATAAATAGATAGATAGAGCGAGAGAGAGAGCAAGAGAGAAAGAAAAAAGAGAGAGAAATAGATAGAAAGAGAGAGAGAAATAGAGAGAGAGAGAGAGAGAGAGAGAGAGAGAGACTTTAGCATCCATGACATGACATTACATGACGGGGTGAAGCTAATTTTGTGGACAGGATATAGGACAGATTAGCATACAGGGACGAGTGAGAACAGTGAGTGAGAACCGCTGGAGTTCATAAGACCCACCTAATCAGCTTCTGTTGCTTGGGTTTAACAGACCCAACAGACCAGAACCGGTAACTCTGAAGAGCAACAGGAAATGAAGCCTGACTCGCGTAAGAAATGAGTTGGTTTTGGGACACAATGGAAGGGAAGTTCACAGCTTGTGTCCATTTAGCAGGAGAAACTTGTGGGCGTTCTCATCGGCCAATCACAATCAAGAGCCAGCGCTGTTTAAGGACCCCCATTTATGTGAATTGGTTCATCAAAGCGGTCTCACAAGATTTTGTGCAGCATTAAACCAAGTCTATTGGTACACAAGTAGTTATTTAGCCGATGCTACAATCAGGTGACTTTCAGTACAATTATTATCAACTGTTTGTAATGCAAATAAACTTGTTTATACCCCGTGAGTGTATTTACCCCTAAGCCTAGCTTTTACCCTTAGGAGCTGTCAAGCTGCAAAGAAAGATAAAACACACACACACACATACAAGTCCACAAACTTTACAACAAGTCTTCAGGCTGCACACACTGTGTTAGTAAAATTGTTGCCTGCCACAGCTGTAAAATCTCATTTGCATTTTCAAACATGGAAGAACCAATCACAGTGCATTATGTTTTGTTTTATGGAGTCAAAAACAACTGAAATGTTGGTATTTGGTCCTCATAAAACTATTGAGTGAAAACAATCTCACAGACAATTAAGTGTCTTTGAGAGTTAATTCACATTTTTAGTCTAAATACAATCTGTTTATATTACAGTGCATATAGTCTGTTATTGTTACTGAAAGATGCATCTTTCATAGCCCCGCCCCCTAACAGTACATACAAATCAAAAGAATGTAATTGGTCACTTTACATGTCAATCACACATTCCTGTCAATGTAGGCGGTTCTTGCAGTTCAGGCATCAAAAAGCACCAGAAATCTAGCCGCAGTCAAAACTCTGGGTACCCCACGTTCACCTCCCACCCACCACATCAGCCCCCCTGTTTGCAAACGTTCACCTGACAGATCTTAGACCCCTCTTACAGTTAACCAGCCTGAGTCCCAGTTTCGGCGTGGATAAAAGCCATCTGTGTGGTCATTAACTATTAATGCGCTTTCAGATCAATAATCTCGGAGCACAGTGTCAAATGGGAAGCGTAGCAAAATAGACTACAAACTAATGCTAATGAAAAACTTGCTTCTCGCGCCGGGTGGCTGCAGCCGTTTACTGCAAGTGACAGTCAGAAACTGACAAAATAAGCAATACATTACATTATCAAACATTCACACAAGTGCGTCTGGCTAGTGAGACTCTGGGACGGTTCTCGCTAATTTCTTGTGTTTGCTAATGCAGATATCATTGTTACTTGCTCATATATGGGGTAACAGATCTGAACAAGCCTTTAAACCTAAGTAAACCTTATAGGAATTATGTATTCATTTATTTATTGATTGTTATGTCATCACTAGGTTGTGACTTTACAACCTTATGACTTTAGCTTGTTGCCTTTGACAAGTTAGTCAAGTTTGCAACTAGTTTGTAACTAGTTCATCACTAGTCAGCAACAAATCAGTAGTTTTCACAGTAAACACGCCAACCTGACCTATCAGACCAGCTTCATATCAAGATGCTATCAGGTGTCCACCTTCCCAACAAGCTACAGTAATGGGTAAGTAATTATATTGAATATTATTAGAAAGATGAATGCTAATATCGAAACTTTTACATTTTACTTGTTTTTTCTGTCTACTGTATTCATATTTACAAACCTCGTACGTTTTGACAGACGCATCAGATTTATTGTGATGCGCTGAGAGCGCGTTTAATAATTGATACGATTGGGTGAATTATTCATCGATGGTCAACTCTCAGCTATCGTGTAGTTCAAACAGTCAACCGCCGGTTTTCTATTGTCTAACAATCAAAGAAACACAGGATGATGAAAGAGAATGAAAACATGTTTTATATATATATATATATATATATATATAGTACAATTAGCAGTTTCTGACATTAAAAAGCTCAAAGGAGCGTTTCGACGCTAAAGGGGATTTTACTGTGCTGAAAAGCGTATTGTTTAACCAACATAAAGTTCAAAGAGCATGTCTGAAGTTCTCAAGTTCTGCGTGTCAACGGCTCATCCTAAAACTATATGATCGCTGAACCTCAGAATCGTGGCTTTGCAAGGGGATGCAAGATTTGGTGATGTCATTTAGTCAGTGTTAAAAAGTTACATCATCTTTTGTGCCAATACAAACATGAACAAATAATGTTGAGTTCGGGTTCCTAGGCAATGTAAACAATGGCTCGCAAGCTACCACTGATCTGAGCATCTTTGTGCCTAATAAACACAATTCATCTTCAAAATACAGAGTTATAATGAAATGATGTTAGTATACGGGCATGTATAGAGAAAATCTCTAAAACTTCTAAACTAAATCTAAACTTGCAACAAAATGTTTAAGTAGTTCAACTGGCAGGAGTGCAAAGGTCACGGGTTCGAGTCCTAACAACCATACTGATAGAATACGCCTTGAATGCACTGTATAAGAAGCCATACACAGTACTTTCATCTTGTAGGCATCTTGCAGGCTTACGGGAGCAAGTGGAGAGGTCTGGGAACTATAGCACCCAGAGGAACATCAGAGGAACATTGCCACTCAAACTCCAGAAAGAGATTCTTCAGACATCTTTAGATACGAGACCACCATCTCAACACAAGAATGTGACAGCAGGCTGAACAGATCAAGGGTGGGAATGTCACCATCGATGTGGGTGGGTCCTGAAATCACAAAGAGAGACCATCTGTTGGTGGTCCTGCACCTGTTTACACTCTGGTGGTCTCTGGTGTGGGTTCCAGACTGAGGCGAGGTGGCCTAAAGCCCTCAGATCATGGCTCAGCTGAAGGGAAGTTGATAACTACTCAAATATACATGAACTGTGGCTTTGGCATTTTGCTAAGGAAGTTCTGATAGTTTACTTCATAAAATCGAATAAACTTGTACTTCGTATACTTTGTAACGTAAGGTAGGTGGGGAAATGTCTGTAATTCATAAGGTTACAATTTTTAATATCTATGTACAATGACCAACTTGCAAAAATGTAACTTCTCTAAAATTCACGACAACTATTAAATGCTATCACAATAAAAAAGAGCTAACCAAAACCAAAAATAACCATCCAATCCCAAAGCTTGTTCTTCCAACAACTAACAAGTAGCAAATCACGGTCTTGCATGGTTATAAATTAAATGCTATTGGTTATTAAAAAAAAGACTAAATATTTGACATGTTATTGAAATTTCTGTAATTGTGCATGTTAAATTAATTCATCAAATACGACTGGAGTCTAGCGATATTTCTATATACTAAATGCATTTGTGAGTCTGAAGGTTATGTTAGCATAAACAAATAATGCTAAAAAATGGAAATGAGTGTTTTCATACATTTCCATGTTATTGAGGTTTTCTTTGCCAACAAACAGACAAATAACCCAATGTAGCCTTTCAGAACGAGTCTTAAGAAATACAAACATATTTAAATGAGATGTGCCGCTTAAAACTGCTTTACCTCTGTTGTAAATAATGTAGTGGGTTCGGACTAATCTCGTCTCCCTGACCAATCACATCACTGCCAAAGGAGAAAGCTCTGCTTGCTTAGGCTGTAAAGCGCAGAGATGTGTACCTTACCTCAGGGCACAGAATTAAACATAAACAGTTCTCTCTTTCTCTGACACAAACCCACACAAACTGGAAAGCATATATTTCAGTTTACAGTATCTCACGGGCCCAGACAATGAATATTGAAGGACACACACGTCAAATTAGCTGCTGGGTTTATATTCTGCTGTAGTTCAGAACGGACAATGTGTTTATCATCTGTTTTCTTTGCATTGTTTTGATCATATTCAACCGAGGTACTTTGGTAGAAGAATAATGATGGTACAGTTAGCATACTATACATTTCATACGAGTCTTTTTCAAAGCTGTGATCTGTAACTCTTTTGTTGTTGTAAACTGAACAAAAATGAGCAAGTACATAACAGATCCGGCTACTAAATTGTGTGTGAAATGGTGGAACGTTTGTAGCTTGTTCTTACAGTAGTTGTTTAATGATTAAACTAAGAAAATAACTCCACAAGCAACTTGCAATTTTGTTTCGAACAGAGAGATGGTGATAGAGAGGCTAAATGATGCCCTGAGCTTCAAATTTGTAATCATGTAAATTGCAACTCGTACATTTTTCAAAATATCTCCATTTGCAACTACGAGCTATTCTTCTACCAACATAACTCCAGGTAAAAATGATCAAGTGAAAACAAACAAACGCAGAAAAGGAGAAAAGTCACGCAGCGAGGGAACGAGGGGAGGGAAATTTGGAAGGCCCAAAAGCCGAGGACCTTAAATAACTCATGACCAGTTTGCTCAGGGCAGAGTCCCACGCGGTCTCGCAGAGCGATAACAGAAGGACAGAAAAAAAAGGAGTGCGTCGGTCTTCATCCGAGACCTCATTACGTTTTCCCAGCTCTGCGTGTGTGGAGATGACGGTAGGAAAATGTGTCTCGCAGTGAGAAAGTTTCAATCAGATCCGCCCCCTGTAGGCTTCAAAACACAATTCCAACAGGTGACAAAGTACAAAGTACTGGTAATCCGGAACATTAATCCTATGGGACGACCACAGTCGGGTGCAAGATCACTGCAAACAGAACAGGCAGCACAGAACCTGCGACAGGAAGAGACACATAATGACGGTCAGGCTGAATTGTGTACATGCCACAAATGTATCAATGATTAACAGACGTTTGAGATGGTAAGAAGAGATATTAAATTCTGAGCAATTTCATGGTGGTTTTCAACATTTACAAAACATTTGAAAGATTTTTTACATCCATTAAACATTTTCTGAGCATTCGTGAGAAATATTCATAAATGGTTTGACTTTGAAAGTCATTTAGGATTAAATTTTTGCCAAATTCATAAATCTGAATTTGAAATATTATTCAAATGAAATTTGAATTTGAAATCTAAATGATTAAAATCTAAATGAATCAATGCCAATAAAAAAAAGATAAATAGCAAAATCTGCATTTTACAGAAAACAAAAGCAGAAAGAATTACTCTGTGATTCTTCTTAGCTGAAATGTTTTGTGTCTTTTAAGACATGAACGTTCATCATTATGACCAAGAACTTTCAGAAGATCTGCTCATAAATCTTCTAATTCCAACTCATGAACTCATGAACTCCATGTGTGAGGGAATCTGAGTGTTAGTAAGAGGTGACGTATAGGAACGCCGGTCAGGATGGGATATAACACACTAGCAGTTGGTACACTAGCAGACCAGATCCCCTGGTTGCCGCACGTGAAATAAACTCACAGATCTGGAGTCTGTCGGCTTTGTCTTCCCTCAGAACCGTTTTCTTGCAAGTGTCCAGATGGTTCCTTGTGGAGGGAGGCAAAAGAATCGATTAGCTTCGCTTACCATAGCTTTCATTTGGTGTGATTTCAAAGTGAATTACGTTGTTATTTAAAGAATAATGGAACTAAAAACATTCATTCATTTGGGAACCCTGCACCCAAACACTCGAACCCTGTACCACAGAATTGCTAAAAGGCATATTGATGGCCTAATGGTTAGAGAGGCTTAAAACCCAAAGGTCACAGGTTTAATTCCCACTTGCAGCAGAAAAACTACTGGTATATTTAAATACAGAGGTCATGTTTTACAATTCCTGACAAAAACTTTACTGTTATGCTTAACTAATTTACAAAAACACAATGTTACTTTAATCCCCAGGTTACAGGAAATGCAATAAAAATGAGGAAAAAGACAAATACAATTTTAACAATCCATTGTAGTGCCACATATGGCAAAAATAAAGAACAAATACACTGAAGCTTTTCTTTTTGTGGTTGTTTGCTACACTGTATGAAATGCAATTATTATTTGGCAACCAATGTTTCTCATGGAAAGTTTTACTGTTGATTAAGTACAACAGGTGTTTAAAGTCCTTTAGGCTACCCGAGCATTTGGACATAATAAAGATTATGGTTTTCTTAAATGCTGCTTGCTGTTTTCAAGAAAACATCTTCCAGAAACTGCAAATCGTTTATGAGGTAATTTTCAGTCCATCTGCAACCTGTAAAAGGTCCAACTGGACAACTGGTATCAACTTACACCCGACATGAGGAATCAACACTCAACAGCTGAGGAGATGTTCAGACAGGCCTACGAGAAAAGCCGAAAGACGGTTCACAAGGAACTAGCCAGATTTTTCCAAACAGCTGGTGAGTTTTCCTTCCTGGAAGCAGGAAAACGCTGGAAAAAAGAATACAATGACTGCTCAGTAGAGGAACGTAAAGGTTCGAAAAGAGTTGTAAAACTTTAATTAAAGATTTTACAGGGAAATTCTGGTGGGAAAGTGGGTGGGTGCACTGCCTGAAAAGATAAGGTGGGATAAAAGGGTGGGAACGTTGATGATGATGATGGAACTGACAGGAAAGAGGAAGGCGGAGGGGTCTGGAAAGCTGGAGACAGAATCATTAGTCAAATAAAACAAATTTCACTGCAGTCCGAAATGCCACAAACAAATTATGCAAGTTGCCCATCTTTGCAGAAATGTAGACGATGACAAATGATTCGAGACAACAGCAGAGAAAAAATACAGGGACTAGAATCTCCCACAATCCCTTCACAATTATTCAGTTTATCTTATCTGACCTTTTATTATCATGCATGTACGTTTATACAACTAAAGATGCACATCTGAGGAAAAACTCTGCTTTCCCGGGCCGTCGGGCTCACAAATAACCCGGATCATAAGAAGAGTACGTATTTCCATGTGGATCACAGGCGGTTTTATTGTGTTCGGCTGATCCGCAGTGAGGCGAGTCACCGCTTACAGGCTGGCCTATTTTCTAGGAGAGCTGAGCAGGAGAAAGCGGTTGATTTTGGTTTGACTTGTGGCTCCCAAACAGAAACTTCAACCCTCTTAAGCCAGGCACTCACTAGAAACCTCTCCAAATCTTTACCACGGAGATTCGAGCGTGACTCTCCGGCGATTTCTCATCCTGTTACCCTAATAGCGAGAGCGCTAAACAACTTCGATTTTTAGACTGCGGTTCCCCCTCAGCCGTGACGCTGGGGTTTGAGTGCCTTGAGCGTATTGAACAGAACAACAAAATTATGTTTGTGGTTTTTGGTGCTGAAAATCTCGAGGTGATTGCTATCATGTCAAGTGCGCTAGCATCTAAAGTGTGCACTCTGCCTGTGTGCTAGGCACTACAAAACGCAAAGAACGGAGGATTTGAATTGTGGTGGTTTCGAATGCAGTATATTTTCAAATTCCAGTTGTTTCACAAATGGCATGTTTGAATTGTATTCATTTTGTAAAAAGGGTATAAAAAAGAGGAGGTGTCACAATAGCCTAAACTAAAATTATTTCATTTTAAATTTACCCAAATATCATGTTCTTTTACCAACCAAAGTTGGATTTTTGCATCCTGTTAAGAAAACACAAACAGCGCTTGCCCATGTAAAGCCACCTACACTATAGTAGGGTGTTGTAAGACAGTGCAACACTACGCCATTGCTAAAATGTGAATTAGCATGTTGCTTGAGTTGAGTTTTAAAAGGGTACAGTGTTTGCTTTCTGTCACATTATGTCCTTACAATTCTTTACTGTATGTTATGGAGATTTGTCACCCATTTTGTCATTTATATTATACATCCAATCACTACAACAAATATATTATAAAAAAAGAGCAATAATTAACAATATTCCTGATAGCAAACAACAATTAGAGATGATTAGAGATGGTCACAAATAAATGAACAAGAACAACAACGATTTTTGCCTTTAAAACTGCAAAAATAGTTTGTACTAATGTAAGCCAAACTAAATCCAGAGACTTTAAATGCAAAAAATAAAACTACCCTCTTAAATGTTTGAGAACGATGTACCCTACAGCCTCGTACGAACTTGTGCTAACAAGACCCAACTCAGTTTAACTCAAGGTCACAGTGAAACAAGGGCACTTCTCTTCCCAAAACCGGGGTATGTTAAAGACACAGGGAGCTAATGATGTACATTCGCTGAGGCACATGCCAACTAGGGCTGATTAGACGCCACCATCGTTTAACACAACATCCACTGACATTTCTCGGGGGTGAGGAAGAGGAGAAGTGGAGGCGAACTGCAGGAACCTTCGGCGAGTTAGCATTGTGCAAATTATGGCTAATTACTCCTCTCTGCTGCCCGCACTCATTAGCCGAGACAAAGGGCATGTCCTGCTGACAGCCAGATTACTCCTAGCGTCATTGGCATTACCTCTTAAAACCAATTAAATAAAGCAACGATGGGAAAGATGACTAGCTACTGTTTTTGAGCGGTTAATCTTTCCCAATCTATCTCAAAAACGACGTACAGCAAAACGACTTTAAGGCGGAGGCAACCGTCCCAGCGAGGGCAGCTAAATTCGGTAGCAGTATAAATAATTTCTCTTTCATTGTGCGGGAAACGGTAGCATCTCGCCTATGTGTACAAAACACACGCTAGCACAAAGCGCTCAAGTTCATTTCTAGACAACTAAAAAGCCCAAAGGGGGAAGTTTGAGCTGTCCTATAAAATCACAGTAGGTTGAAGTTACACATACACATACATTCAATTAATATACATGAGATGAAGCTGTGATATTAGATAGTACAGTAATACCACATCAACGTTTTCCCAGGTATAATATGCAACTGTATCAACAATGCACTGTTTTTCCCCCTTAACACATGTGTGGTATTAGATTTCTGAACACTAATTGTCCTAAGGGTAAAAAATGACCTGCCTTCACTAAACCTCTAAAACAAGCAGCTGAATTTCATTTCAATCCTTGAATCCATTTTGCATGATGAAACAACATTATCATTCATCACAAACTCCGAAAATGTCTACTGTAGGTTTCAAAATGGTCACCGTCATTTTTAACCCTTAAAACAACACAAATTTAGATACTTATTCACAAGGTTACAATGATAGCCGTATATTCCTGTAAGCTGAGATGGGGGCTTGCATTATCAGTTTATTCTCTGAGATTGCTAAGAAACCTAACAGCGTTTAAAGTTCCCTTAGAGAGTCACGGGTACGTTTCCATCAATAAACCCCTCAGTCTTCATTTGTCTGGACGACTTAAACCAGGAGGATTTAGGTAAATCGATAGTCTAACAATTCACACTGGATAACACTGACGTCAACCAACTGGCAACAGCATCCAATGGAATGCTAAGACGCACTAGCGCTATTCACTAGCCTTAGAGAAAGACAGAAATCTTGCCTTTTTCATTGGTTGATAGACTTCCCTTGGCTTCACGGTGACTCCTGGGAGCCTGACTGCGGTGTCTGTACTTTTTAGCCATTAATTGCTATCGTTTACCATTTCCTTTGGGTTTCATTTTTAGAGCAAATGATCACATGAGCAACACGCATTGGACTACAAACCACTGCTTCAGCATTTTTGACAGCGCAATAATTTTACGGTGACCCTTTTTGCACTCACTGAATTTTGATTGATAGGTCGTGCTAATACGGTACATGACTAAAGACGCTGTCATTGTTGAACGCTGGTGCGCAATGTGGTTGGGACGTTATACGGAGGCAGAGCCCATCAGGAGAGCATTGGTGCATCACAGCTTGAGTCCTCCAATGAATTCTACTCATCCTGACCCTCTTGTGAGTAGCTGGGAAGATCAGGGGATGCCGATTCTTTCATATCCTGAGCGCTGTGTGCGACACACTTCCTGTGAGGACGGCATGCTGGGCCAAGTAGGGAGTTGGGCCTCAAGTCACATCAACGTCTCTGGGAAAAAAAATGACATTTTTCATTCAATGCCTGTCTCTGGGCTAAATTAGAAACCCAATATAACTTATTTGTCATGCATGTAAAACATTACTGTATCATTTAGCTGTACTCACGCTATATTTGTCAGTTCATGCTACATTAGCGGATTAATTAACAGGCAAACACCAAATTTGCACACCGTTTTATTAAATACGTTTATTACATATTTGGCTAATTCGAACACGCTAGCAGCTATCAATACAAATGCACTCCCAGCTTTGTTACATTTTACCATGTTAAAATCTGTTCCGTACAGTTCCTCTGATTTTACCTCAAATATGTAAAGGAGTTATTAAAAATATCTATATAATAATGTAAGGTATACTGACATATTCCAGTAACAGACCGTTGGCTACAAAATCTGAGACTATGATGTGAATCTGGGATTTTACAATTTTATTTATACCTGAAAATGATAAGGTGTCTTCATAAGAAATCTGAAGTTCTAACATTATCTGAAACATTTAACAATAAATATATCCAATTTCAAATAGAACATAGAATAGAATTATAATTTCAACAGTATATCAGAATAATAAAAGAATATACTTAAAATATAAATATATAAAGTAGAATTTTCTATACGTTTATATACATACAAACAAGTTTGGGCAAAAATTGGCCCATGTATCTTCGTACCACGTATCAAAGACGATCTGCTCCCACTTGGCTTCCAGAATGAATCTGGAAAAAACACGACAAGTGGTTGTTAATGAGGGCTGGATAAAGGCCTGTAATTTGAACATCAAGACACGGTCTAAACACACAGTTGTGTAACTGCCACACATTCACTCGCTCAGAAGATTATTAAAGGTGCCATAATTAACTGCCCTTGCTAATGCAATAACGTGTTATCTTTATATTTCACATCTGCCTGGGAATTAACGTCTTATCAACAGCCAGGTGTAAACGTCGGCAAATCCTTACGGATAGACGGAAAGATCAACGTGGAGTAATTGTTTCCCAGCATTCGGAAATGTCAAAAGGATCCGGTTTACAAATTTGGTGGAGCTGCAGGAAATTGCATGGAAATTGCAACACAAATAAACCGGCCATGATGTATCCGTGACGCCGACTTCCGCCTGGAACGCTAATTCAGGCATGCGCAGAGGAGTTGCTGGTTAATCGATGAAGCGCCTCAGTCGGGAATGATGAAGACGAAACTGAAATCAGAAGAGAAGGAGATGAAATAACATATTTAGATGCTGAGCAGGAACAAAGACGTTACAGTACAAAAAAAATCTATTGCAAAAATGTAAATGGAAAATTTTAATGTTTAATACAACAGCTGTAGTCCCACTTACAGTAAAATAGCCAATTTTCACTCAACTGAGTTTATTAACACATACTGTATTTAATAATAATAATAATAATACATTTTTACTGGTGCCCCATTTTGATTTCATAACTGTTGAGAATGTTGTTTACTTTGCCTTTTAAAAAACTCTAAAGGCATTTAGTTGTTTTAAATATAACCGTTTATATATATTAACTTTATGTATTTTTGTAAGCATGTGTCTTCAGTGAAACTGGACATAGTTTATATTTTGCAGAAGATTGTATGTTTCTGTGCATGCCGGTTATCACCTGAAATAACTTATAATGATTTAATATGATTTAATAATAACAATACATAATTGACTTGTGTAACATGTTCCAAGTATTACCACTAAAACTATTAGGATAAACTAATCAAACTCATACAAAAGTCTCTTGACTCAAATGATCTTGACTCATTCTGGCCAGTTGCTAAGGTCAAAGTGTACCGCTTGCAGACTTTAATGTTATCCAATGTTCTCCTGCAAGGAAAATGTGTTGCCAATTATTGTACAATCAAAATCAAATTAAAGTTGATAACATTCGACGGGTGAGCGCAGTCTGACATGCGAACATTTAAATAGGATCGAGGGGGTGTCTGCCGTAAACGAATTATCTTGGTGCGAGTTCTACTTAAAAAAGCGTTTAGTCTTGCCACATCTCTTAATTACAAGCCTAGGTGGTCGTCATAAACAAAGCAGATTGGATAAGTGTGCACTCGCGGCCCGAGATGACATTAAAGTGAATCGTGTGCAGGCTGAACTGTGTACACAAACTTTATTACCCACAAAGCAGTGGGTCACAATTTTCGAGGTCGTGGCAACCTTTACCATGAGAACAACTGCGTCTCCTGCAACAACCCACTCCCGCTCGGGCGACTGTCGTAGCTAAACAGACCGGAAGTTATTTCAGGTGATAACCGGCATGGACAGACCAATACAATCTTCTGAGAAATATAAACTATGTCCAGTTTCACTGAAGACACATGCTTACAAAAAGACAAAGTTAATATATATAAACGGTTATATTTAAAACAACCAAATGCCTCTAGAAATTTTTAAAAGGCATTTTAAGAAAGTAAACAACATTCTCAACAGTTAAGAAATCAAAATGGGGCACCAGTAAAACACAGATGAGGTACGAATTGTACAATATATAGTAATATATGTAGATTGAAATGTAAGGTACAGAAACATTATTTGTTTGGCCTATTTTTATCCACTAACTAAATAAGCTCAGTTGCTTACAAGCACACAAGGTTTGTGGTGTTATTTAAGTCCACAGGAAAGAGTCACACAGAAGTGTGATAGTTTGGATTTGTTTTAATCCCATAACCAACAGCAAACACCACAGTTTAGCAAAAAATGCTACATAAAATTCCCTAAAAAGTCCCTGAGGAATTTCTACTGGCCACATTAACCCTCCTATTATCCACAATTTACCCTAAATTTAAAGACTCCATCAATTTAAACCTCCAGAATATGATTTTTACCCAAGTTTGTGTGTCAAGTACTTTATTTGTTTACTACCTAAAGAGCCATTAAAAAACAAGCAAAAAAAACAAAACAAATGATGCCAAACAAGAATTTAGAGACAATAAACATTGTATGGGCTCAAATTGCCCCAAAGATAATAGGAGGGTTAAACACAAGTAATACGATTCCACTTTTAGCACTTAAACTCCATAGTGTGTTTTTATCCACTTGTGGCCCTAATTTGTTTCATACCGACTTTCTCTGGAACCAGCCGGGAAACAGGGAAAAATGTGGCAAGATTCCACCAGATGTCAGGACATGAGATCCGTCTGTCCAAACAGCAGAAGGACCCTCAGACAGTTCTTCCCATGCCAGGTGCCGGAACGCAAAGGGAAAAACTTCCCGTTTCTTCATTGAATAAACCTTGTCTCCGGATTACCCGGCTGTGCTAGGGGAAAGAGGAGCGAGTGATAGCTTGTCCTTCACACAGGGCAAGGACACATAATGACTTCCAGAGAGACGGAACGCCGAGAGGAAAGTGTGAACAAGCGGCTGCGAGAGAGAAGGAATAAGTGCGAGGGAAAGAAAGTGTGAGACCAAGAATGAGTGAAGAAACGTCAAGAAAAAGACAACGAATACTGCATGGAGAACAGATGAACACGCTGTCATGTTTTTTATGGCTCCTTCACTCATAAATACCTATATTATTTTTGTTTTATTATTTTTCTGTTATATCTGAGGAAAGCCACAGTATCTGTTAAAAATGGGATTTACATTTCTCGCCTGACCAAATAAAACCAGAAAAAAACACACAGCTCTCCCTAGACAAAATATGTCCCCCAATCCCCCAAAAATGTAAAAAAGAAAGAAACACAAAATGCAATACCATTTCAAATGCATTCACCTGAGCTTTAAAATGTAGTTGTAAGCAAAGCTGATTGGCTAATGGCATGATAGATGGA
>JBAJNP010006551.1:0-25259 GCA_036877545.1 Yasuhikotakia modesta | reverse complement strand
AATATTTGTTTAATATTTGTGTGGTTTCAGCTATTGTTCTGAATTACCTTCATAAACAATAATAAACTGCAATGTTGGGGTAATAGACTGTAAACAACAGGCAACATTTTCAATTTAACTGGAATTTAACTGGCCTGAAAACATTAATAATTCATCCGTCCTGAGAGAACTGCATTCTGGATTCTGCAAACCAGCCTACATGTGGGGGGCTTGTACACTCAGCTCCGGTTACGATGTTTCCTAACCACTGAACAGGGCTCCCAACTCTCATTATGTTAGCAAACAACCTAACCTCCACTGGGTCAGCGATACAGGCTGCGAAGTGGCTGTTAGGGTTCTGAATTATTTTGCCAACCAGGACTTCCTGATGCCAAGAGCGCTGCAGACCGGATACGGATTCCGGAAGCACTTCCAGGCGCCGACTCCTGCAGATTCCTTTTTACCTCCAGTTAGACACATATCTGTCCAATTTCCAGGTACCAATGCAGTCACTGTGTTTCTATTATGATCAGTCAAATCGTACTACAGCAAGTTGCACAAGCTGCAATGCTTTCAAATTACATATGCATGATCATACACTAAAGTGGCACTTTTCTATTAACCTTAAGATGTGCAAACAGCTCGTGGAGGGTCGATGAGGGGCTCTCAGAGGGATTTTAAGACCCCTGAGGTCTCGTCTGCGGCATGTACGCTGCCTCCTGCTGGCTGGCTTCTGAAACCACAGAGAACCGAGAATTCAGCCATTATAAACACGCAAGGGTAACACTTTGGCCATCGGGTTTGAGTTGCATGGATGTTGCATTTATGCTTTTGGTTTTATAGCTTTAAATCTTTGGACTGAAGCCTACCGTGTTGTTCTGTGGGCTATATATATATCATCTGAGGTGACATTTTTCCTGTTGTTCGCAGGAAATACTCACGCACAGATCATGTCAGATCGCTGTACGACCAGCAGATGGACATCATGCCAACCCTAAAAAACTTTACACACCAAGTCACCCATCATCACAGAAGATCGCGTCCCAAAACAACTTCTGACTGCAGGTAATGTCCCATCTGAACCTGAACAGATGTTAGAGGATGTTGTCTGTTTAAATGCACATGTTTTGTCTCGTAGTGAAGGACACAGCTGCTTCCATGTGGTGAAGCCTTATAAAGTTGGACACTATATAATTCACCCAGAGTTCCTATCAGAAGCATCGCACCACTAAAAGCGATTATAGGAGTTTATTTATCTTTCTGTTTATTTATGTTTCTGTTGTGTTGTGAGATCCTGTCTTGTGAAAACTTTCTTTTTTTTGCCTTTCTAGATGTTTTGCTGTAAATGTAAATGAATGCATTCAATGTTTAACGTGTCATGCTGTGTAAAGCAATAATATTCCTGAGAAATATCAGCAAGCAAACTTTATATACTTTATATAACAATTATAAATAATTATAAAATAAATCACCTAACAACAGTCAGCAAATCACATTACTAAAGACATTAAATATTAATATTAATAAATATTAACTCAATATTAACATGTTGTGTTATTATTATTATGGGGGACATGAGGGACAAATAAGCCCCGCCTTCCATTGCAACAGCCAATCAGCACTCGTTTCAGCCCAACGAGTCTCTGGGGGAGGGGCTTTGTACAGCGTGTACTAAAACGTTTGTAATCTTTTGCGCATGCGCTGAAAATAATGCAATTTGAGCTTACGAAACAACATTTATGATACAATTGTAGTCATGTTTTATTGTTAGTAGGTAATGTGTTGTTTATTTTAACGTTAGCAAGCGATTTTAACTAGCGCTGTTCCCTCATTCAGCTATATTAGACATGGTCTTGAACGACCAAAACCCCCGCCTGCTGGTATGGCAGATATGTCCACCTTGTATAAATCGTTTTCCTTTACCGGGACGTCGCCAGTCCTCGTATTTATTCGCTTTCGATGAGCACAAATAAACTCAATTTCCCAGAGTCCCCGAGTTCCGCAGCGCGCGCGTTCTGTGAACACGTCATTAAAACCCCGCCCACAACAAGACGAGGAGTTCAGTGCCTTGAATTGTTCGGAGTAAAACCCAACAACCTTCAAAATCAACCTCACAAACGAGCTGGTAAGTAAAGCTGGTAACCTCGTTTAACTGAGTTAGTGCCTCGGTTAAGCCTTGATATGCGTGGTGGATCATTCACTGTCTTGTTATTGCATATCTGTTGTGTTTCGTGTCATAAACATGCATTGCACTTTGAGTTTGACTTATAAAAATCTGTTATTTGCCTCCTAAACTTGTCAATATTGTGCAGATATGAATATGTTTGATGATTGTTTGCATGTTGCATGACTTTGATCGATGTATTAATGTCTCTGTTAGGTGTCACCTGTTTGAAAGCCCATGTTTCTCATGACTGTGGCTATTTTTGTGAACGATCTGTCACACAAGTTGATGATAAAACTGTTTGACCTGTTTTGATGACCATATATTGACTCTTTGACCCCCATTGACTGAATGACAGGGGTAGGAAATGACTGAAAAACTCGTTTTTGTGTGTCACATGTTCTGGATCAGCACAATGTTGTTTACTCGTGTGACAGTAAACGATTGCTTCATCTTTCCATGCAGATTGTCTTGTCAAGATAAGCTTTTAAAACAGTTGTTTGGTGTCAAATCGTACGTATAACTATCACAAATGGGTATTTGCATGGCAAGTTAGACTTGTATAATGTTTCCCTTTGCTGTCTACAGTTCACAGTTTCTATGCATGACAATTGCTTGTCTCTGTTTATGTCAATGGTTGTTGATGGTGAAATCTTGCTTCTGGTTACTTTGAAGGCCATCACTTATTCTAAATAAATGTGCAAATACGTTTCCCCTGAAAAACAAAAGAAGAGAGACTCTTTCGAGTCTGTCTTTGCTATCTGGGGGCTCTTTTTAAAAAGTCCTAAAGTTTTGCAGGTGGTCTTATGTACTGCAGAGCCAAAGCTCTTGTGTTGCAGTCCATTCACACAGTGAGAAACTTTGGCAGGTTGCAGGAACTGTTTTTGTCAACCTCTTTCCTCCCCAGCAGGCCAACGTCAACGCTAAGACACATGACCTGTTTTGTGACTCTTAGACGTATGTGACAAGAATATTTCAGTTTGTGTTTAAGTGAAGTTTTGTTTCTCCTCAGGCTCGCTGAAGGCAAAGATAAAAGAAGAGGAGGATGCGCTGAACGGAGGAAACATGAAAACAAGACTTTGTGTCACATTTATTTAGCCGCAGTATCAACTTTTGTTGTCTCAGAAGTCTTGGTTAATGTATAACATTCTAGATCAAATTTAACCAGCTTTGTTATACCAAACAGTCACCCATACAAGTTTATATCTGTGATTCTTACAAGTTAGAGACAGAATGTACCAAGTTGTCCCAGGGGGGGCCGGAGGTACAATTACTGATGGTGTTCCCATTAAAAAAATAGACAAGGACAGTCGCCCTCTAGTGGGGGCTGGAGTGATAGGAGTGGTTCTGGTGATAGCGGCTGTGACCGCCTGGTGTTATTATATTGCCTCCCTTCGTAAAGCCGACCTGCTGAAGACTGAATTACTCGATCTGAACAAAGATGGCTTCCTCATCCGCAACCAGGCCGGTGGAATTGTGTTAAAGATGGGTTTCAGGTACGTGTTGTGCTTTTTCTGCTCTCAGAATCATCCAAAAGTGTGTTTTAATCCAGTGATTTAAACTGGGATGGGGATGTAATAGCAAATAATAGTCTTTGAATTTTAAAAGTGAAGGAAAGGCATTTTGTTGTTGTTGACATTTAAAAGCTGAATTAAAATAAAAATGTGTTTATTTGCTATATGGATAAGCGTCGGCCGCAGTGTGTTTGGTGTGGTGAATTGTTGGTCGCCCAGAAAATGTAACCAATGAAAACCAATGAGATGTGTCATTTTTAAATGGTTAATTTACCCAAAAAAAGAAAATACAGTCTTTTTTTACTTACCCTTGTGTTTTAAGCCTGTATGACTTTATTTCTTCCATTAAACATGAAAGAAAATGAGTGTTTTGTTCCCACTGCCATTGCACAAAAAAATATCTCAGTATTCTTCAACAGTTGTGTTTCGTGAAAGAAATTAAGTCTTACTGGCTTAAAACGCCACGAAGGTGGATAAATGCATAAGTAATGATTTTCATTGAACTATATATTCAAAAAATTTCCATTTTGTTGCAGCTTGTAACATTTGTACATTTCAATATATGATTTTAGGAACCCTTTTTAAACAACATGGTGGATCGGCCCATATCATCTATTTTTAAAATTCACTGTTTTAGTCAATGATAACTTTATTTAGTTTCTCTGCTACCAGTTTCTTTATTTATAAGTTCTCAGTAACATCTTATTGATCTGTTTTGATTTCTCTCTTCAGGTCTGGAACTCTTGATCTCGATTCCTGCTCAAAAGAGGACGTAATTCTGCGATGTTCGCGTTCATTTGCTGGAAAGGTCAATTTCTTCATCATGACTGTGAAGCCCAAAGAGACCGTCATGTGTTACCGTGTGCGCTGG
Organism: Yasuhikotakia modesta; assembly: GCA_036877545.1. Taxonomy (NCBI): domain Eukaryota; kingdom Metazoa; phylum Chordata; class Actinopteri; order Cypriniformes; family Botiidae; genus Yasuhikotakia; species Yasuhikotakia modesta. The sequence goes on along the minus strand of JBAJNP010006551.1, from coordinate 20,731 downwards.
GAGGAGCTAGAGTCCGATCGACCCGTGGAACACGCCATGTCCTACAACGAATCGCACTGGTACGGTGGCGCTGAGACTGCTGTTCAACATTGGCCCATTGCCATCTCGGGCCAGCAAGCACCCAAACCTTTCGTCACAAGCGATGTTTACTCCAATCGCCATGACTTCGGTGGCATCCTGGAACGCTATTGGCTCTCGTCCAACGCTACGGCCATTAAGATCAACGACTCTGTGCCCTTCCACCTGGGCTGGAACGATACAGAGAAAACCATGTACTTCCAGGCTCGCTATCAGGACAGTCCATACAAACCAGCACCTGGAAGACCTCCGTACGCTGAGCTTAGCTACCGAGTCTGTGTGGGCCCTGATGTGACCTCCATCCACAAGGTGATGGTTCGCAGATACTTCCCCAAACCTAACAAAGTTCCAGCCAAAGAAATGTTTCGCCACCCCATATGGTCCACATGGGCTCTACATAAGAAGGACATTGATCAAGAAAAGCTTCTGAGCTACGCAGAGAACATACGCAAACACAATTTCAACTGCAGCCACCTGGAGCTTGATGATCGCTACACTAAACAATACGGAGAGTTTGAGTTTGACACGCAGAAGTTTCCAAACGCCTCAGCCATGTTTCAGAAGCTCAAAGCAGATGGCTTCCTGGTGTCTTTGTGGACACACCCTTTTGTGAATTATGATTCTGCTAACTTTGGGCCGTGTGTAGAGAAAGGCCTTTTCGTAATGGAGCCAACAGGTCAACTTCCTGCCCTTGTTAAATGGTGGAACGGTATTGGTGGAATTCTTGACTTCACCAATCCAGAAGCTCGAAACTGGTTCATGTCACAGCTTCGCTCTCTACGCTCCAAATATGGTGTTTCCTCCTTCAAGCTGGACGCAGGTGAGACCAACTACCTGCCCTGGCAGTTCAGAACCCGAGCCCACCTCCCCGATCCGAGCACCTTCACGCGGCGCTACACTGAAATGGCCGTTTCATTCAACGAGCGCGCTGAGCTTCGAACCGGCTACAGCTCTCAGAACATCTCCTGCTTTTTTCGTCTTATTGATCGTGACTCTGTTTGGGGTTACGAGCTAGGCCTGAAGTCTCTGATCCCAACGGTTCTCACCATCAGTATCTTAGGCTACCAATTCATCCTGCCAGACATGATCGGAGGCAACGCTTATCCCAACCGTACCGATGGGAATGGTAAACTTCCAGACCGTGAGCTTTACATCCGATGGCTGGAGCTGTCTGCCTTCATGCCCTCCATGCAGTTCTCCATTCCTCCGTGGGAGTATGATGAAGAGGTGGTGGCTATCGCTCGACGGTTCACTGAACTGCACGAGACCCTGGTGGCTCCAAGGGTCATAGAACTGGCTGGAGAAGTTCTGGACACCGGAGACCCCATCATTCGCCCATTATGGTGGATCGCCACCAGCGATGAAACCGCTTACAGGGTGGACTCACAGTTTCTGATCGGGGATGATTTGATGGTGGCGCCAGTTCTGGAGCCTGGCAAGCAGGAACGTGACATCTATCTGCCAGCCGGACGCTGGAAAAGCTACAAAGGAGAACGATACGATAACAAAGAACCGATTCATCTGACTGATTATCCAGTGGATCTTGATGAAATTGCATATTTTGTTTGGGCTCAGTAAGTTTTGAAGAAACGTCTTGGGTTTAATGCACGTCTTCAGTTTGAGGCTTTTGAGAACTTTGTTTCAGGGAACTTGCAAAAATTGCTCCATGACCTCTAAGATGTGAAAACAACAATATGCCTGTCTATTTAAGAAATTAAGCTGCCTGTTGCACATTTATATTTCTTTGTTGAAAGCTTGGCTGTGGTTGTTGTTGTCTAGCAATTTTAACAGTTAAACCTGCAATACTTTGCATTAATGCTGTGCCTTGTATTTAGACAGTTCATGTTAATGTTTTACAGGTGCCATAGTTTGTCATACACACTATATTTATATTTAGCTGAGTTAAATATAAGTTAACCAGCTATACAGTCGTATAATGGATGTATTGAAGGGCTGTGACAGGTGATTTTGCACAATGTGTGTTAATCTGCATTTAAAAAAAGGGAGATTTGATCAGTACTGTATGTAATTTTTACTAGGTGCATATCATAAATTCTTTTCTAATGTTCTCTGTAAAGCTAATCTACTCTGGAAACATATGTTTAGGTTATATTAATGTATGGCTGTTTTACTGCAAGCAATAGCAATGTACAGTACAGTACAGATAAACCGTGCATGCAGCACAACTGACTGTAAATCTGCCCTGCTTGTGTCTTTTAAACACAATATTGATGTTATGTGATCAGAAGGCCATGTTACAAATGTCCAAAAGTCATTTTCTTAACTATGGTACCTTTGTTATTCTGTACCAAAAACATCAGCATGTTTTTTTAACATTAGCCCACCACTGCCACACGTCTAAACCATTTTCTATCCTTTGTAAGCATGTTTGTTTTTCTCTTTTGTGTCAGCGTAATGCGAGTCGATCTTCTTGTTTCGACTGTTTGCTCTGCTGCCTTATTTTTGTGTGTTTTCATGATGGCACAACACTGAAAGCTTGGTCAGGTAATCTTTATCAGATTATTTTGCGGTTGTTGTTTTTTTGCTGTGCAAAGGGTCACCTTTTGTTTTTGTTTCGATGTCGCCAGCGATCGACTGGCCGAGCGTTCGCTGCAAGCTCTCTCTAATCTGCGACCTTCAAGTTTATTTTTAGCTCATAGCACACGGCTGCGAAAATGCACTCATCCGCTCTGCCGGAGCGGTGACTGAATCTGCCAGTGTCTGATCTAAAAGCAGCGAAGATGCACGGCAGATGCTTTCTCAACACATGGTTACCTCAAATAACAGTTTAGTGCAACAAAAATAAGTGTTGCCTCATGCTATTTTATTAAGTGTCCTCGCTGCTGTGTGATCTTTGTTGTTTAGGGAGAGCGGATTTTTAAAGGGTTCTGACGGTGTGGGCCTAAGGTTTCCTCAGTTTGCCTTGTATAGGCTGTGGCCTTTGGACTCAGGCTGGTCTGTAGACGGTTTGGGCCTTTGGCTGGTAGAAAGTTTAGTCACACTTCATTCTGCTTATTTTTTTGCTTTGTTGAGTAGCCTGTGATTGTGGGAAAGATTCAAATCGCAGCCGACAGAACAAATATCAGCCCACAGAACTTCCCAGATCCAAAAATGCAAGCTGGCTTTGATCAAAGAGTTTTCATGACTTTCAGCTGTTAGTGGCTTGAGTAGGTTGTAATTATGCAAACGTTTAGGACTAATGCAAAATGTGTTTATTGCTAACAACTGCTGTACATTTTGCACGTTAGAAGCTTATTGGTTCACACCTGTGTGAAAGCGGCTGGACTGTATTTAAATTTCTTCATGTGTTCTGGTTAAGCATATGCTCAATGCAATAATAACATAAGAGGGCCTATGAAATGTAATTTATTGAGCATCTGTCCTGCAGTTCACAGGATCCCCAGATGGGGGCAGTGCCCACCCGTTTTCCCATTCTTCTACCCTAAAAGTGTGAAGTGTTAGCATGGCACAAAATGATCTGTATGTTGTTCCCCCCCTTCACTAAGTATAATTAGCCTGATATTGAAGTGAAATGGTACCATTAAACTTTTTGACATCGCTGAAGAATGACTTATTGTACGTTTTTTTTCTCCTCTGCTTTAATTGTACCACCAGTCATTATCAACAGACTGTGTCTTCATCGCTCACTGCTTAATTCACTCTTTTACTGGTTTGTAGAGTCGCAGGACTTAAGTGGCATAAATGGCACATTTGCCTCATGTTGGAGCAAATATTGGTTGAGTTTCTTGTGTTTTATGCAGATGGTTGGACTTACCTCAGACGTAAATGTCATTATTGATTTTCAGTGTGTTAGTGATTGTGGGCAGTAAATGAAAAGTTGAAGCCATAAGCGTCACAAGGGTTTTTACCACAGTTAAGGGACTTTCAGGTGCTGTGTGGAATAATAATCGTATTAATACTCTTTAGCCATAGCAAAAATGGTTGCTTTAATAAAATCACAGCAATGGTAATCTGTTAAAGATAACAAATAAAAAACATACTTTTTTCTGCTGAGTAACGGTCATTTAATTAAACTATAGACTAGCTGCGGTTCCGGTCCAAAGATTTTATATTAATATAGACTATTCAGTCATTATTTAATATAAAAAATTGATTTCTGTGCCATAGCCCTCATGAAACTAAAAGATACAGTGTAAGTTTTAATGAAGTTGTATAGGTGTTATCAAACACAAAATCAGTGATTGTTTATAAATACATTCATACATTTTATATCTATCCTGTTTATTCTACATGTTATGCATCTATATGTGCCGTCATGCAACTATGTGCCATAATGTGTTTGGCTGTATATGTGTCACGTTTCCCAATAAGACATAGATAAATAGTTCAGTTGTCCATTATCAAGTAACGATCTATATTTTATGTCACAAAAGCCTCGTCCAGGGAGTGCTGGTGTGGAGAAAACCGAGTGCCGGTTTGCCGAGTCCGTCTCATTTATCTCACTGACGAATTGGGCTGCAACTCTTGGGTAAGTTCAAACGAGGCTTTCAGACGGGGTGGTCATGGGTTCATGGATTCATTGAACCTCCAACCTCATCTAGTCCCTCACTGGAATAGTAATTATTGCAAAACAGGTTAAGCCTGATCAAAGTTTGAATCAGACTTTGGTCCGGCATTGAATGAAGTATCCTCTGAGAGGCATCGCCTGGGTTTTTTTGGGCCTTGCTCATCATCGGTAGATAATGACATGGTGTTGAGGTAATTCACAGGTTATATGGAGGTTGCCCTGGATCAATAAATCATTTAGTTGAGTTTGGGACAGAGGTGGAGCAGCGATGTGATGAGCGGGAAAGGGCAGAGACCGAGGGTGGTCTGTCGGTAAATATGTTTGGGCCAGTCGTTGGGCAAGAATTACAACCTGAAAAGCGCATTAGGAAGCAGAGAGCAGATTTCTGTGGAAATTTCTTAGGTTTTAGGTTTGTTGACATTTACCAGCAGAAAAAGTAGCTGAATGCGTATCAAGTAGGTTGGAATGGCTAAAAAAGAAACAAATTGCCCCAATTTTACTGTGTTATTATTGTGCAGAAGTTTGTTGGTTTTTGTAACCATCAAGATGCAATAACGTTTCTCACAATCCCATCCCAAGATCCCAAGATATTTTATGCAACTTCTTAAATGTTCACTAACCGGGTCGCTAACGGTACTGGTACCCCGTCATTGATTTGTGCAGAAGAGACGCACGTATCGATTAGCTGCTGGTGGTACAATGATGTTGTTTCGTGCAAAGCGATGGCGATTAAAACACTGTTGTAATATAGTTTGAACTAAAGTCTTGGTTACAGTAAGGCATACAGTAAGGCATACAGTAAGGCATACAGTAAGGCATACAGTAAGACATATAGTTTGTCCTGGTTGGGTTTGCAGCAGAGGTTTGGGATAAATGTTTGGTTGTTGTGTAGCTGTTGTTTACATGCCAACAGAAGCTCGGTCAGGTTTGCATACAGAATATGTCATATGTTTGCATATATTGCATATATATATGTATATGTGTGTTTTATGTTTGTATATATGTGTGCATGCAGGCAGTTACCCCACGTTCCCCTAGAGGGCAGTACAGTTTCACACTGGCGCCCCTCTGAACGCAAAGCATTGTGGACTGCAGGCCAGATGTGATCAACTGGAAAAAAGAAATGCTTCCACTGTGAGCTACAAGGACGACACAAACCTGGCAGAGACCCCCTGCTCTCCCTCCTGCCCTTCCTTATGCCCACCTGCATGCCCATCTGCAGAAGTACCCCGCCAGTTGTTCTGTTTGTGTGCCAGGGTGAATCAAACCCAACTACACCGTTCCCAGGTGTGTGTTTGTGTGTGTGTGTGTTTGTCTCTCTGTGTGTAAGTGTGTGTGTTTGTGTGTTTGTCTCTGTGTGTAAGTGTGTGTGTGTCTCTGCCCCCCTCCCAGCATCTAGCTTTCCTCTGAGAAACTGAGAATGTTGTCTTGCTGTTTTGCAGTCTACAGAAACAAATGAAACCAGATTGTTTGTTGACGGTTCGACTGTCATTTTGGCTTCAAATGTTTGCTTTCAAGATTTTTTAAAATCTCAGACCAGGATTTATGGGTCCACCAGTATGTGCAGTTTTGAAACTAGTGTTTAGTTTGAGAGTGTTAAACTTTATGAATTAGTGTAAAATTTGCTGTGGTTTTCATCACAAAAGAAAAAAGTGTATTATGTTTAAAGTGTTGTTGTTTGGTTATTGGCTAACATTGTCTCATTATTTAGTTGAATATCATGTTTTATGTGAAAATATGTAGTTACAGAAATGCAATGCGTTTTAAAGCCTTATCATGTTGACTTTAACAGCTGTTTCACTGTCTTGTGTTTTTACAGGTTGTCCCACGCTGAGATACAGAAATGCCAACGTGTGGGAAAAATGGTGAAACTTTCAAAATAAGAATAAGTATTAAATTTCTTCATTATTTTTGAACGTCAAGTTGTTCCCGTTATATGAGCAGCCACATTACAAATGTGTTCCTCAGGAAACACATAGAAAACCTCCAACCTAATGATTATTATTGAATATTACCTTAAACATTTGTCCTGTGAGAAGCGCATTAAAAATAACTCCTGTGTAGAGACGGTTTATTAAAGCAACTTTTGCTCTGCTAAAGCATTTTCACATAGTTCAGCGCTAATGTTTGGTTAAAAGCTTTTAATAGATTTTCTCCTCCTGTGTAGGTACAGATGACGATCCCTTGTGACCGAACCACAATCCGCGTGTCTGTAACTTCCCTCAGTGACGATGCTCTCAGGCCCTGTGTGAGCGCTAACCTCCAGTTCTGGTCGCCGGTCGTATTAGCCGATGATTTAACGAGAGGTGCATTGATCTAATCTCATTTCATTTTGAATTTTTAATCGATAGCCATGGCCGGAGGGGGATAATAAAGAAGAAACTAATTAATGAGACTGGTAATGTGTCCGATCTCTGCAGTGGATCGTTCCAGTCTGAAGACTCAGCCTTTCTGATGGACCGTCTGACCCAGCCGAGCGCCCGGGCTTTGATACCGAACAATGGGAGGAGGGGATTACAGCTCAGAACCGGATCTGGGCCGCCTCGAGCGATACTTGACCTTGGGTAATGTCATACTTTATGAACTGTGCCGAAGTTAAACTCTAGTTGTCCAACTGTGATATCACTGAAATTCAGTGTCCGAAAAAATAGAGAGATGGAGAAAAATTATCCGTAGTTTCTGAAGCTGAAACTTTTAAAATGTCATAAATGAACACTTATTGAACGTGACATTGATTAGCCCACGGAGCAACGGGGAAAGATGATAGGACCGTTTCATTAATTATGCAATTTTATGACATTCAGAATTACGCTGATATAAAGGTGGAATTCGTTTGATTGGATGGATAACATTTTCGTTTTATTTATGATGGTGAATATAAATCATCTAAATAAACATCCATATTTTTTATTAATTTTTGGGGCCGTGCAGATGGTTGGTAGCGAGCGTTTAATTTTTCATAATAACTAGAGGCACAGTTCTACTCCAGCAGTTTAATTTTATAAAATATGTCCATTAGAAGGTTTTTTTAAAGCTGTGAATGGTGCGTGATAGTAATCCAACAACCAACTCCTTGGGTAGTTAGTTAAGTTAACCTCTTTAGGTGAACTAGACAATGTCAAGTTGTTCTTTTTAGTTGTTTTGACAGCCTTATTTATCTTATCTTGCTTATTTGCATGCTGATAGACCCTGAAGTTTGCACCCTGAATACAATAATGCATTAATTTCCACCCAAATGCACTCCTTAAGAAACTTTTTTGTAATCAAGAGACCACTTTCTTAAAGGCTAATTGTCCAGGGAACTCATCGGCTAGTCAGTTTTTAAAATATGTTGTTTAGCGCATCGCTACTTGTAGCTCCGCCCCCATTCTACCGCGGCCGCTCTCAGGTTCCTCAATTGCAAGAATGACCTCCCATCTGCCAAGTCATGTCGGAGGGGAACATGCCTGTCCTTGCTGGGTAACAAATGACCCTGGCACACTGGAGACTCTGGTCTTGCACCTGTTTAACGTTTTTCACCCGTCTGTCTCCCATTGCGCCAGACTGACAAAGCTCAGGGCTCAGTGGGCTCCAGACGATACCTCTCGAACCGAGCGCCGTACCAGCAGGCGAGAGCAGCTTACCCCGGCTTTGGCAGCATCTGTCAGCTCTGGGGTTGGTACGGCCCTTGGGGGGATGATAGACTTGCTTATAAATAACCCTGAAATGAATTAAAAGAGATAAAGATGCCTCTGTTGCTGAGGAGAATCTTTCCTCTTTTGGCTGTGGGGAATGATGGGATGTCAGGACGGGGTGATGCGGCCGAGAGGGAGCGGGGAGGTATAATTGAAACATTGCGCTGTGGCAGAGTGGCCTTTGTTGTGATTGATACCGTTTTAGAATACTCCTGTTCGCCGGGCACGAGGGATTTACCTGGAGAGGAGAAGGGAAGGGGGCACGCTTAGGTGGCTCATCTGGGTTTGGCAGAAAATTGGTGCCATCCATCAAGTACCAGATTTAACGAACGCTGAAACCAGGCTGCCCAGCAAAGGATTCTTATTTAAGGCAGTGAACCAGGAAATGTGTGAGGGGCATGGACTGGTGAGGGTCTATCAATCAGCTAGTCAGCTCCTTTATTCAACAAGCGAGCAACAGCCCCTAAGGTCGGCGCACGGGGTTCCGGCTTGTTGGCCTTGCAACACACTCCCTAAAGGGAAGTGAATGAGAAAAAGAGGTGGAGAGAGTTTTGGAAAGGCTTTGGAAAAAGAGAAGAGGCATCAGGGCTTGGCCGTGTCCCCTGATGAGCTAGCATGCTTCATCTTTCTTGCGCGAGGACCTGGAACTGTGGCTTGATGGGATTTTCAGCACTGTGGCCTCCATGCCTCACCAGTGAGCAGTCGGGGACCTAAAGCCAGACAACCAAGCTCTGCGGTGGATGCTAATGCTGTCACAGGCTCTCGCAGGCCCCCACAGCACTGCGCCGCTGCAGCTCGAAACCTTCAGTTGAAAATCCAGGACACGGGTTTAATAGCTCTGCAAGAATGAGTTATAAAGTTCCTGCAGTCTTAGAAGGTGTAGCATGACTGCAGCCTTAGACCCACGAGTATGTAAGGTTAGCAAAATAAATCAAAATGTACCTTATTTGTATTTTTTTTTTAGAAATAATATTTGTATCTTATTTGTATCTTTACATTATCCTGGTCTGACTGTACATGCATGAAGCACATTATTAAAAAAAGACTTTGTCTTTCATTTAATCTTTATATGCATTTTATGCAAGTTCCAAACTTGCACAATGACTTTATTTAATTCTGCAAATGTTTAAGTTTGATATTGAAGAATAACAACTTTTTTTTGTCTGTCACAGATTCATCTACCCCCCCTTATCGTTTCTCTTCGTTCTGGTATGTCACACTTGCATCTAACATTTACACATTTGGTACTATACAAATAAACTTACAGTCAGTTTAAAATATACATTTTATCAGTATCTGTGTTCCATGGGACTTGAACCTAAGACCTTTGCACACACAATTCTCTACCACCTGAGAAACAGGAAGTGGAACGTGGACTTAGCATGACATTAGATTACACCAGGAATAAAGGCTAGCAAACCCTGTTTTGCTTCAAAAGTTTCTTGAAAGTGACTTTATTACACCAACGGTCAACTTTATAATGTTTGAAATGCTGTCATTTGTTGATGCAACGTATTACAGCTTTAAGAAAACACCACAAGACAGCCTAGCAACTGTAAAGCTGTAGAATTCAGTAGCAGCGCCGTTTTGATTAATGTCTAGTTTAAGACGGTGTCGATTGAACTCGTACATTCCACAGAATGAATTACGCACCAGCACTAAGTGGACACAGGCATGCCTGGGTGGCACAAGGCAGAAAATGGACCCCTTATATTTTCTTCTCTTCCTTTGTCCCTGGTTCTCTCGTCTTCCTGTGGTCCACAAGAAGGTTACATTTTTTTTTCTTCTATTTATCTATTGTATAGATTTTTCCACATCTTCTGTCCAGATAAAATGCCGCCCACTAAGAGAGCGAGGAGTAAACATCGTTTCATAGCTTAGCCTGAAACGCGGCCAGAACGTGGCGAGAGGAGAGAGACAAAGAAGGCCAGCCACTCGCAGACACACAAAATCAATGCTGATCAATGTTTTATATCACCAAGACGCTGCTACTCTCACCCGGCCCAGGCTAAAAAAACACCTTGCAATCACCTCTTCTACAAAAGAGCATCAAATCCCTGTGGTATTCCAGCCCAGAGTTCAATAACCGCTCCACCCTCAATCAAAGTGAGAAAAGAGGACGACCGTAAGGAGAAACACAGGTAGGGATGTAAAAAAGTATGTACATGTTCTATATAAACTCTGTTAATATTCTGTGTTACACATCTGTTGAGGTTTTACAATAACTTTGGGTCAGACTGATTTAAATTCACAGAGAACCTTCGCCCCAGCCAAGGGGGAACGTCTTCAGAACATTGGCTGAGGTTCTGTAAATGTTCCCTCAAAGTTCTCAAGAGTCGCTTTTGCAGTAAGAGTAGTAAATGTTTTTTTCAAAAACATTGTCTTGAAGTTGTTAGTGAAACGTTTTTAAAATGACACATTTTAAAGATATGAGCAAGATCTGAAAAAAATGGATGTTTTGAGCATTCATAGAACTTTTAAATGACAATTTTAACGTTTTGGTTCCTTAATAGAAACCTCAGGGAAAAGTTTTTACAACCTACAAATGTTATCTGGGGCCGTAGGCATCGCATCATTAGGTCAGTGACGTGAGAACTTTAAAAAACCGGCGAGTCTGATTCGTGATCCAATCATCACCATCGGTTCTGCGGACCAGATCAAGCAAATCGTACAAAAGGTCCAGCTATAAACCCCAATGGGTTCCGAATCAGACATCGCAGTTTCTCTCATGACCTCTTATGAACTCACTTCCACATCGTTGTCCTTTAGTGAAGCGCCCGGCTTATCTGGTAACAAGCGCGCACACACGCGCGCAATGGGGAGGTACAGGACACGATTGGTTTTGGTGATATGGGAGAAACATGTACCGCATCCCCAGATAGAGACCAAATATCCAGTGAGGAATATTACAGACCAAACAGATAAGGTGAGACACAATTTGAGTAGCACCGCAAGCTTAACGCCCATAAAAACAAACAAAACAAAGATCTAAGATACGTCGTGTAATTTTCTATAGAGACGCGCCGTGCGCCTTGTGTAAATAGCCCAATATAGAGCCAAGACAATAAAACTCAATACCGTCTCCACTCGCACAGTAAACAGTATTTTTTTAAAGCATGCCCAACAAACAGAGACAAGCAAATTTAATCCAGGCCTTTTTTTTAACAGGGCTGAGTGAATCGATACTACATCCACTTAGACGCACAGAGCATCTATGCGACAACAACAGTAGGAAATAATGATACTCCCAAAGAAAAAAAGAGCAACTGTCAAAATGGAGGCTGGAGCATCGGCAATGGTGTCTGTTCTCTCTAATTAATTTTCTCAGAAATTGAGACAAAGTACGACAGAGTTTTATTTCCATGCCCTGCACAAGAAGCTAATGAGTTTCCTACTGAGCAAGACTGAAGATATCCAGTAAGGGGGTTGGGGGAAAAATGCACGCATACTATTCCAACTTAATGTGCTTCTGAAATGAATTTCCTATCAGCTCAACTTGTGCCATAATGGTAATTTTATAGCTTCAGCGGCTCCAGCGATGGTGAAGTGTGTCGCGTATGGCACCCTGGAGATAAAGCCTTAGGTCGCTTGTGAAACAATGGGAGCGAAGTGTCATCCAGTTAAAGTCATCGTGGGTCTCTGTTGCTTCTAATGTTGATGTTTTGTGGTCACGCCAGCTAATCCACGATTTAGTACAGAAGAGAGAATGCGTGAGAAATTTATATGCAAACCGCACACATAAAAAATGACATTATAGTGTGAAATATTCTCAGTTTTTTGCACATTGTGACATTTTAATTGTATCTTTGCAATGATTTTATTGTAGTTGTATTACAGTATTTGTTTGCTGTGGGATTGTAACGAATTTTGGCAGAAATTTTAGCATTGAAATTAGCATAAAATAAAGGTTAAGATTGTGTTTGTTTGTTAACATACTTTCTCCTGTTCTGTCGTGATGTGCAGAGACCTTATTGGACCCGAACCGACACAGTGACTTGATTCGGAGCAAACAGGATAATTTGGCAGTTCAGGAAGCAAATGGAAGTTACACACATCTTCGGAAAAATCAGTATTGTGATGTTTATATACTTTTATGTACATTTATTTTGCCTTTCAATATAATTCATTGACGTCATTGTTGTAAAAAAAGTTAATAGTTTGAGCTCCAAGCATCTCTCTCTCTCTCTCTCTTCTCCTGTGGAGAAACTTTCTCTAGCCAGGCCTTGATTTATGTCTCCGGTATCGCTGCCCAGACAAAGGTTCAGTGACGCGGGATCGATGGGTAAGCCATGGAATAAAAGACAACAGACTTAACAATGACTTGAGTGCTGCATACTGAGTGAGCGTCTCTCAGCCCCTTCGATTGAGACGGCTCCCCACACGAACATATGCTGATGATGAGGCCATAATAAGCTCTCAGAAATCACTCTAAATATGAATGATTCAGTGCTTCCGACTAACGTGTGTTTGAATCTGATTAAGTTCGAACATCGCTGTTGCAGCTGCAAGCTTATTATTGCAAGAATGACTGTGGCACCCACCTCATAATGTATGAAGTCTCGTCATCCATCTATCTCTGATCCTCTCTCTCTCTCTCTCTCTCTCTCTCTCTCTCTACGTTGTTTATTTTAGGATAAAGAAACAAGGAGGGAGTCGCATGCTGATAGGATAACGCTTGTCAGGCTGATTAAAACTGAAGACGAACCGTGTGGGAGTTTCCCTCATGGATCTCATTAGCATACCGTCCTCGCGGGCCGCAGTAAATTTAACGAATGTCGTGCCGGACCGGGTGAGGTGGGCTGCAGGCAGAGGGCGAATAAACAAGCAGACACACCGGCTCAGCGTCACAGAGACCCCACCTGCCCACCATTAATCAGAAGAATAACTCTCTGTGCCAGTTTCCACAGCCTCAGAAGCATTAAACATCTGCTAGCAAGATTATGTTTATAGGTGCTGTACCTCATATACGTGCGTCAGGGAGTTTGTTTGCATGTCTGTAAATGATTTGAGGGTCTTTGATTTGAGTCAGCAGGTTCATTAGGTCTAAACTTGCACAAACGTTGCTGTTTCAGTTCCTTAACATGTTTTTCTAAACGGCAAAATGTTATTTTAACATTTGATATCGTAAAATAAAACGTTATTCTTTGTTAGTTGTTAGTGGAACATTTTAACAAGTTGCAGGATTAAAAAATGTTTGAATAACGTTTTCATTTCCAAGCAGTAATGTTAATACGTTTTCTCAAAACTACGTTTGAACGTTTCTAGAACTTTTGGCAATTCCTTCTCGTTCATTCGCGTTTATTGAGTGAGAGGGTGTGAGGAACACACAGGGGGTCACAGGGTACCATTGATAAAAAAGCCGGGGTGTGTAAGCCTAGCATGTTTGCATTAACAGAGATTTTGTTGTCGCTTAAATGGCAAAATAGGAAAAGTACCCGTTGGTCTCCTTGGAGACTAACAGGCTGCCAGGCTGCCCGTGGCGGCATGGGCCAGGATGCCATATTGTAGCAATTGGTCCTGCGCGCTGGTGGCTGTCACTTAGCTCTGCGTGTGTGATAGCCTGAGCCCTGCCTGTCTCCATCTGCTTTTGGGCCCTCAGAGAGGCACCTTGCACCCCGAGACTCAACTTACCATGGTTCCCAAAACTGCCTTCATATGAAACGTTGCAGTCATGGGAACCAGTTTCAATTACTCCCTGAGCGGTTCCACGTTGTTCCTTTGGTTCTGCGGGAAACTCACTATTTCAGCTGTGATTCTTTGTCTTGTTATAATAGCTCTGCTCAGATGCTGCTAGTTTGCTTGGTTATACTGAGAGTTAAAATCTAGTTAGTTTTAAAGTGAACTGACCCCATTTACTTCCTTAATGTTCCTGGTTGTATTGTGCATCATTTTTAAATGTTGTTTGTTTTTGTAGTTGTTTATCACAATGCAGTAATTTGCTGTTTCTCCGAAATGGTTTGGCTTTTTAGGTGATGTCACCAGGACTTCCTGTTTGTAACCATCTGGCCCCGCCCCTTCAAAAACACACCCACTCTGGTAAGCAACAACTTTACAATACAAATAATTTCTGTTTGAAAGATCAAAAAAAGTTAATGGCATAAAATGAAGAAGAAATATTAAAAAAATTTCTGTGGTTTTTTCAAACGTAAGACATTGTGGTTTCCATTGAAGTGCATAAAAATTCAAACACATTTGACATTGTTATAAGAGAGAATATATTTCATAAATTTAAAAAAGATCCTTTTGAAATCAGATAAAATAGAAGCATTTTAACTTCTGACTACAGAGGTAAAATGGGCCGGTTTCATGATGAGGGCAAATGAAAAATTAAAAGTCTTGATTTTAACAAACGCAGCCTCAGTGAGAGAGTTTTTCTCCCATCGTGAATCCAGACACATTATTGGTGTCAAAGCAAATCATCTTTTAAAGAGAATGACTTACAGACAGCGAGCGTTGTCAGGATTCAGTCTGCGCTCAGTTTTTGAGCAGTTATTTTCCAGGCTGTCTGCCGACTGCCTTTGCCAATGATAGACTCCAGTCTGCAGAACACAGCACAGCATTTAATGAGAGTTTCTGTGCAGATCTGAGCACAAATGAGCCAGAGGAAGTTTGATGTGCCACTCAAAACTGTGTTCCATCATTATCTAAATCTAGCATAAAACCCCACATAACTTTGAGGCTCAAATTAGTTTTGGAGAATTTTTGCTCATTAATGTCACGTCAGTCGGCAAGATATATCCAGGAGATAAATGAGAAAATGGAAATAGTGCGACACAAAAGACTCAATCGCGCAGCCGAGAGACGCAGCGCGTTGCCATCAACGTTTGCTGGTCATGTTTTAGTAAACTTCACAAATTGCCTTTTTCTAAATCGCGCTTGTTCTCCGCTCGTATAACTCGAGAATGTTGAAAACTTGGATGATACCTGTCCACGGATTTATGACAAGGAAGTTTCTGACAGGTTCTGTAAAGGTCAAATGTATCTTCATAAATTCCCGGGACTTTGTCTTGGGGATTAGACTGTGTCTGAAAGTAATTAAATGCACCATAGATTTTAGAAGAGAACTGAGAAGGTTTTGGTGTTCCAATTAAAATTTGATAGAAAAATTATATCTGTATGTTACACATTTTGGAGGAGGCCGTATATTCCATTAGGTAAAGGCGAGTTCTGTTTGCATACGTTCTAAATATACCTCATTTACTGTGATTCAGTTTGTTCCTCCCAGCTGGTTTGCTCCAGGGATTGTTTTACGTTGGACATCAGAAGTTATTTTGATAAGGTTGTGATGTAGAATAATATAATGTATTGTATATGCCTGATGGAAATTGCATAGCCCAACTCTTAATTTGTTTTTACGTTCCCAACGGTAAGTTTATAATAACGTTTTTATAATTTGAGCTTTAGTTTAGTTTAGTTCGATTTCCCAGGAAGTCAGTTGGGCTGTATTTGACTTCAGCGTAATGATGTGTGCGAAAGTAACCTGCAATTTTATGTTTCAAACAGAGATGGCGACAAGGAGGGGGAAAATACGCACTGCAGCTCTGAAGAGGTTTCGGTGTGGACGCACAAAACGGAAAGTGGTTCAGAACTGAAACGTTTTCTGATTAATCCAGATTAAAATGGATGTAAAAATTATCCGTGGTACAAAGTGACATAAAATTAGCATCGTTTTTTTTGTTAGCATTTTCCTCAAATGCAGTTTGTAGCACATGATTATAAGGTTAGTTGAATTTGAGTTTTGCATTTAGCTTTGTTTTCCCTGTCGTCCACAATCCAATCAGAACCGTCTATTTTTGGGTCATGACCCACCAGTTGAAAAGCCTTGATTTCGTGGCCTGAGTATGTCTTGATGCATAGAGCAATCAGGTTCTATTTGAGACATAATTTGCTTTTATTATTTTTCCAGGAAGAAAGTGAATTAGCTCTTGACTTCTGAGCTAGGTCAGCCTCCGTCACATCTTAAGCTATTTGTGGAATCTCCTGCTAACAGTTTCAGATGGTAAGAATGTAGCCGTAAGGTTTCCGTTTGGTAACAAAAACATTTGAAATGTTATTTTTAAAAAACATTATAGGAATGTTCAAAGAATCACATTTTCAGATGTTATGTTATTGTTATTGCTTGGCTGAAAGAATGTTTATTGTTTTTGTAACATATTTAAAATGTTCCACTAACAACCTAACAATAACGTTTATGATGTGTGATATACAACTTTAAATACATTCTTCTAATGATACTGCAAGAATGCTTTTCTAAGATAACTTTGAGAGAACCTATAAGGAACATTAGCATATGTTCTGAGAACGTTCCGTGTTGGCTGGGTTATTGACCATCTACAGTAATAATGTCAATGGCTGATACATGAAACATCAGTCTGAAATGAGCACATATTGAGACAATGTACATCTTTCCCATTTTAATTGTGAGCATAAATTTTGAGCTCCATTTTCTCCACAAAGAGATTATTAATAAGCTTAAAATGTAACTAGATTAAATTTCGCAGAACAAAGCAACACAGTTTTTCCCAGCGACTCCCCTCTTTGATTACAGAGTGTTTGTCTGTAACTCTTAAGCTCGGCTCTCTAATGTAAATGCAGTCATTAATTTAACCAGACAAGGAGCTGTAGGGATGTTTTAAAGGCACTTGTTCAGCAGGAAACAAAACAAAATGAAAAAACGAAGAAATCACCATTTTATCAGCACCAGCACTGAACTCAGAACCGATTTATTCAGGCAGAACCCAAATGCGACACAAACAAGAACTGCAAAATAAAGTGTGCAACACAAAAACAAAGTTTTGAGGCTTTTGAGAAAGCTAAAAGCTGCCTCACTCTCAGAGTTCTGGAGATGTCACACAAAGAAATATATTTCACACAACAGGTCAGGAACAATAATGGGTAAAAGTCTGATATAAGTCACCCAAGGTGGGGCAATTTGGGATCAAAGGAGTGGTGAAAAAATTGCAGATAAAACTTAGGGTTTGATACAAAGAGATTGTGCAGGAAGGGCAAAAGAGTTTAGACTCGTGCTAATCAGGATTCATCAGGATTCATCAGGAGCTAGTGAGAAGCTACATCTCTGGCCTTTCTGAGTCTGTCAGCGGCCAATCAGATCACTGTTGGAGGGTCTTTGATCATTGCTGGGCTAAATACACAACCCACCTGCCCTCAGATAACCTTTCTGTTTCTTCCCATAACATTACGTCCTTCCTTCCAACAGCTCGTGGCCTTACGGCTCTGAGAGGAACTGGAAATGTTTCCTCTCTTACTGTAGCTTCTTTGTTGATTTTCAGATCTCAGTGACCCCAGCTGTACCAGAAGATCTCCTACTGTAACTCCTGACACCACAGCCTTCCATGGAACAGCCTGGAAAAATACCCAGCTAACAGGTAACGTTCTCAAAATGTTGGCTAATGTTCTCTGATTTTGTAAAACTTCCTGCGTTAATGTTATTAAAAGGTTTTTCTAACATTATGTATCAATGTTTCAGAAACATTGTTCTTAAGTAATCAGTGGAACATTTTAAAAACATTTAGGAATTATTTGTATAACCAAACAATAATGTTTAAACTGGATATTTTGAACGTTTATTTTGAATGTTATATCAATTTTGAATGATGTTTTGAAGACGCACAAAATATCCTTTAGTTTATGTTTAATGTATATGTTTAATGAATGTTTAATGCTTTTCTTTAATGTGGAAACAATGTTTTTGTTACTTAATGAAAACTTTATGCAAACATTCTTACAACCTAATATTGTTAGCTGGGTAACTGAATTGTAACCTTCAAAGTCTAAGCAGCACATTGTTGATTGATTTATGTAACGTCTGTGCAATGGAAACACTCTGTCTGTGAATATGGCTAATATATTCCAGAATGGGTTTATGCTAAATGAAAGACAGTTCCTCTCTCCTTCAGCTCTGTGGCAGTCAGGGAATTGGTGGTCCATGTCTGGCTTTATTATACGCAGTGTGTGTGCCCGCCTCCCACCGTACTTCATTAGCTTCTTGTGATACTTAAGCGCAAACACAAACTCTCGACAGCAGCGCTAAATAAAACAGTTTGGGATTGGTGGGGGGCATCTGAACAGTCCGTACAAGACCCTAAATCA
This sequence comes from Yasuhikotakia modesta, assembly GCA_036877545.1. Lineage (NCBI taxonomy): Eukaryota > Metazoa > Chordata > Actinopteri > Cypriniformes > Botiidae > Yasuhikotakia > Yasuhikotakia modesta. The sequence continues at coordinate 2,341 of JBAJNP010006551.1, read as the reverse complement.
ATTGGTTTGGGGTTTGTCTTCATGCTTGCTTACTTTCTAAAAAAAACATACGTTTTTGCACGACTCGCATCGTACAATTTCATACGAAATCACCAGCTAATAAAATTGCTATGTTTCCCTCAGAGATCAGGTTGGATTTCATCTGGGATGGAAATATCTTGCGGGGTTTTTTTTTTGCTTCTACGCTCATTTTGAAGCCCAGAACCGAAGTTCCCTGGAGACTTTAGCTTCTAGTTTAAACCTGACACAAGTTCCATGTCGCATTGGACTCGGACTGGCGGCGCTTGTAGGCACAAAAGCAAATATTTCCATTTCTGGTCATCGCCAACCCTCTTTCCACCCCCCTTAACGACACCTGAACCCCTTTTCCTCTCCGGTTACAGCACTGCAAGCCAGCCATTTGTCACAAAGTAATTATAGAATTATCGATTGGTGAGCAATTAACAGTCCCTCCCTGCTCGCTGTCCCCCTCTCGCGCTTTTAATTTGCACTCAGATTGGCAAGTGGAAAAAAAGCTTTTGAGTAACACATTTAATTCCTTCGGGGTTCCGCTACAGTCTTTAGATTAATAGAGGGACAGGAACAAAAAGCTCTTTTTTTTCCCTGCTGCTTCCTGCTTTTCAGGCTTTTCTCCCGGCAGCGGTAGAACCGGTGGTCTCTGGCCCTGCCGACAGCGGCACACACACCTCCCGCAGACACGCATTGTTGAGCTTCTTGTTTTCATATTGCGATGTGATGTACTGTTGCATTCGATAAACTCCGAGCGCGGTGCGTTATAAAGGAAGGAGGGGTGTGGCTTCCTGAGGCTGTGGAAAGCCAACAGACTGTTTTGATGATTCTGAATTGCTTCGTTTCAGGGGTCCGAGAGCAGTTTGAAAGATGTGCTGTGTGTTTGAACGCCTGAAACTAACCAACTCATTCTTCTCTAAAAGGCACAGAAGTCTAAAAACTACAAGCTAACGTTTCCTGTGTGTGCCAACATGTATGACACGCGCGAGGCAGTGGCTCTAGTAAACCTTTTGCCTGGTAAGTGTCTGTAAGTGTTAAAACAGGAAATGAATTCAGGAAACTGATGCATTTAAAGGAAATGTGGAATCACTGCATCTAAACGTTGGGCTTGTGAAAGTGTGATAGTTGATTTTGTTTCAGCATCATATAACTTCACATATAAAGGACAGTTCAGTTTAAGAGAGGAATATAATTCAGTTAAAAACACAGATTGTATTTTCTGTTCTCAGTAGACTGTAACCTTCTCCCTTTCCAGTCTGTCCCAGATCAGCATGCTAAGCTCCGGCTAGTCCGGGAGTCCAGGCGCTGGCAGATATTAAAACGGGGATGGATTTCATGGAACATCACCTTGGTAACATACGGTCACAGCTGAGGAACTTGATTTCCTGTCTGTTGTTCTGAATTTCCAATTTTTCTCTTTTTTTTCTATTTTTTTTGGTAAATTCAAATTATTTGGTAAATATCTCCCTCCAGTTTTAAGTTGTAAGAATATTTTTCTACCATTTCTATTAAGTAACAAAAAAGTTATTTTGAAGGTTTTAGGGACATTTAAAATGTAGTTTTTTTTTAACGTTATTGCTTGTTGTAAGAACATTATTGAAACGCTTGTAAGTCTGTAATGTTTCTAAAATGTGCCGCTAACAGCTTAATAGTTAGTAATATAGATGATATGATACATTTAAATGTTCTTATTGGATTGTTAGCCAATGTTCTGAGAATGTTTCCTGTTGGTTGGGATGTTGGCAGGCTAAGATGGAGTATAAGGTTAAATTTCTTAGACTGCATAGAAAAGTTTGGGAATATGTATTAAAAACAAAATGAATAAGTTCGTCTTAATGCGTGTGCTGGTGTTTGGGATTTTTGCGTACAAATATACGATAAAGATCGCCTCCTGTTATATTATGTATTGTAAAAATCAATAGTTTCATATTCATTTGCGGTGGAGAAATCTTATCAGGACAATGCAATATTCTCTCAGCGAGCGCCGTGTACACACGGCTGAAAGACGCTAACAAACACGCGGGGAAAAGATTTCCACCGTTGCCACCTGATAAATGAGAAATTTTTCAATATCCAGGAAGCTGATTACCAATTTACCGCTGTCAGTTTCCATATCTGTAGCAATAAGGACGTTTTCTCAATGCATGCGCCACCTCAGAGAATATTTTCCACATATTGGAAATGTGCTTTCTCAGCTAATGCAGCGGCGGCTGATGGCTGGCGTGATTTTTGCACGTCTGATTAATATGATGTCATATACAACGTTGTAAACCAGCCGCTGAGAGATTGCATCGCGTGACGAAATCGTACAAAGTCAGGGACAAATTTGCAG
>JBAJNP010006550.1:14792-25260 GCA_036877545.1 Yasuhikotakia modesta | reverse complement strand
TCAAATTGTTAAAAATGTTACTGAAATTATAAAGGGACATTTTTAAGCTTTAAACTAAAAATATACAAAATCTCTTTCAAAACATGAATATTACAACAAAAACAAAAACAAGGATAATAACTTTGCTAATAAAACAAACAATAAAACAAAGTTAACAACTGATTCCAAACATTTCATTTCATTTCTCATTTTAACAGGTTTAATAATTACAGTCACCTTCACTGTCGCCCCCTGGCGGCTGGTAAAAAGACAGTCCGAGGGAAATAATGGCAGCAATTTCCAGAATTATGAGAGTAACGTCTTGCAGCGCCTCCCAAACCAGCTGTAGGAAAGTCTTGGGCTTCTTAGGAGGGATGAAGTTCTGTCCGAACACCTGCCGACGCTTCTCCAGGTCCGCAGGGTTGTCCGACAGTCCTTGGAGAGGAAGAGGAGGTTTTTTTGGTTTGAAGTACATAAACCATCAGTGTTTAAATGACGAATTTCTTACAGCCGTTATCTAGACTTCAAATATACAAACAAATATACAAGTGACCTGCAATTTTATGTTTTAAACAGAGGTGGTGACAGAGAGGCAAAAGTTACAGACTGCAGCTTTAACATCACATCAAACTAATGAAAATTCACTGTGAGCTTTAGGCAAAGTCGCTCTAATACTGTATGGTATGCAGCCTAAAGCCGGCACACTGGTATACAGTAAATTATTATGTAAGCCCCTTCAGAGCAAGTCAACTCTCTGAACGGCTACATTGAAAATGACCCTGGGCAGCTATTTCCAGTCATGCCAACTCCTATCTGCTTCTGAAAGACTGAAACCTGAAAACTGTGCGTCAAGAATCAGCTTTTGTAACATTTTTTAAACGTTTAAAACTTTGGAAAGTTTTAAAAATGCTGCAGAGATAAAAATAACATTTAGCAATAACATTTCTAACAAGATAGTAATGCAACGTCTGAACCGCAGTAATGTTCCCATAAGCATTCAAAATAACATTTTTTCATGTTTTGTTTTCTAATGTTAACGCTAGGAAAACATCCGTACAATGTAACTCAGGAAGAGTGTGAAGGAAAGGAGAGAGAACAGAAGATGAGATGGCAGAGCACAGATGGTTAAGTCAGTGTGTTTCAGATACACAACAGGGTGCTATTTTGGCAGCCTCTCTCTCTCTCTCTCTCTCTCTATTCTCATGCTGTCCATCACCTGCTGCCCCTGGCAACCTCTCATTCTCCAGAGCTTCTCTTCCCTCAGTCGCCTTTGGTCTGAGGCAGCCAAAAGTTTTGAGTTATGATAAATTATGAGCTCAAATAGCGTGTCAAACACTCATTTCTCAAAAGGAACTTCATCCAACAGTGACTGGAAAACATCGCGATCTCATTCTCAACACAACGCTGTGACTGGCTGACAATTTAGTGTTAACCCTCTAACTAAACTAACATATAATCTAACTCACTTTACCTGCTTTTAACTTCTCTGATTAATCAAACACACATAAATGAAGATACACGATGACAGTGAATGAAGGCTTTGTTCCACAGACTACTGAAACTGAAAGACTTCTGCAGTACATCAAATCATTCTTTCATCCTTTCATCTTTATTCATGGCCTTAAGGTTTTCTTTTCGTCTCCCTGCCACTTCTTCTGAGAAGACAGTGCTGTAAGACGAAGAGTCTTACAAAATACACGTTAAGTACAGTAACCTCAACACAGCTGCCAAGTAACGCTACAGTGAGAGCATACGACACGCGTGACAGAACAAGACGTGAATCAATGTGATTATCAGAGCGCAAGTAGAATCATTTGCCCAGAACAGCCGCGGTAAAATATCTCCAGTGCTAAGTTAGCAGCCAAACGCTAACCTTACCAGTTTGAGGAAACCATTTTGAACACAGATCTGTCATGTACTTGCTTCCACAACTGATTTTACTTCATGTTTAACTCCAAACAGTTACAGACAGCAGCTTTAATAACGTGTGGCAAGCGTGCAAGCAGACGAAAGGTCTTACGCGTGATCACAACAGAACCGACTCACCATCTGCAGGTGAGGTCTTCAGTCTGTGACAAAGACCCTCTATGTCTGCGTAGCTCTCCTGGATCTTCTGCAGGGCCTCAGGACCTCTGAGCTCCATCAGTGAGCACAACTCCTGCAGGGACGCCCCAAAATCGCCCTCGTGGTTCCCGCTGTCCATCCCCGGCTTCTTGGGGTGAAAATCCACCGTACTGTTGCCTAGATCCCCCATGATGTGCGCTGACTGTGGACGACTGACAGCTTCAGTCAGATGTTATGAGATGAATAACAGGGAAAATATCTTTTATATCTTTCTGTATTATTTATGTTCCTCGTTCTGTGATTCTCTGTGTGTAGTTCTCCATTTTATTTGGGGTTCCCCTGAAATTTCCCCCCGTAAAGAAAAAGTGATCAGATAAAATGCCAATCCATATCTCAGAATGAATTACGTGTTACTGCTTATTAAATGATGAAGGGGATCTAGTAACACAGGGATAAACCTGGAAAATTAAAAACAAGGAACGTTAAAATCCTGAGAAAATCCAAATTCTCACAAACGTAAACAGTGAAACACAAACAACATGCCAAACAATTCACACAACAGAACCAGACAAAACACCAAACTAGTACTTTGGTCAATATAAATTGCAATGAACAAGATATTTAGGTAAACAACAACGTCTTAAGAACAAAGTTCAGCCTTCAAAGTTCATGATAGTTTATCTTTGCCTGAATGTTTAACTAGTCCTGTGTTTGTTTGTGCTCCCTTGTTTACCAAACACCCTATACAAAACCCCGCAGTGGGGTAACAGTTTGTAAGGGAGTTACTATCCGTAACATTTGTGACTCGCACAGGTATTACAGGTGTGGACAGTTTGGGAAAAGTGCCACGCTGTGCATGGACAGGTGATGCAGTTTCCCTGCTGCAACAGTCAGTTCACCTGCTTTAACAGAAGACGATCGTCTCTTATCTGAACGACGTGTCTTTTGTCTTTTTAAAACGCATCTGCGCTCGTTTACTGTAGTGCAAAATGTGCCTTTACCCAACGCAAGGAGCCTGCGCATGCGCAGACGCGCGCCTGCCGGATCCCCACCGCAGATCGGGCCTCGCGTTTTTCGGATGATTGTAAAATCCTGCACATCACTCCTGAGATATACATTTCACTTTAATAAGTACGTTTAATCCCTCCATCACTTCTCCATCTTTATCACAAGCGAACCAGAAAGCGTAAAGGTCGCTTTATAAATGATGTCCTTCAGAAGCGCCGCGTTCACCTTCATCCACCGCACAGTCCGGGACTGTCTGTGTCAATGCTGCTCAATGCTGGGTTATCGTGGATATGTGATTTAAACGTTAAATAAATGTTGCTGCATCGCATGCATGAGGATTAAAGCGAGACAGACCGGGCGGCGAGGTTGCCTCAAATCCGTCCGCTTCTCAAACCCAAACTATTCAGTATTTACACGAATGCGCATTTGTTTCATATTTTAAGCATTCATCTCAAATGCATTAAGTATATTTTAATACTTAATTTACAATTTACTTCCTAAATATTTTAAAACATGCATCACGCACCGATTACATTGAAAAGCTTTCAGAGAACAAGATAATGTTTCCTTTAAATCCTTTATGCAACCCTGGATTACTGTCGAGCAGGAATATTGTAACAGAATATAAATATATATATAAATATATTTGTTTTACAGCTAAAACACATTAACATAAACGTGTCTGACATCATATAAAACATGGTGTTAAATTGCACGCAAAGCTTTACCTGTTAAATGAATAATGCATTGGATCAACATCAGCGATTGTGGACGACATGAAAAGCACCAAACGCGCAGTGTTGACACACGAGTTATTTCCGACCTGTGCACATCCATCCACAAACAAATATATTCAATTACCTCGCAGGCCATGATCCAAGGACACCGGAGTCGATAAAACAGAAGTAAACCCGAAATGATATCCAGGGATTTATCCTCAAACCAAGGAAAGTCACATCATTTGACCTTTACGCTATTCCCAAACGCAGAAGATGCGCAACGGTGCGGGGCAGAGATGAAACGAGAGACAGCTGCGGTCGGAGATGAGGCTTCATCTTATGCGCAAAATCTGAACGATATGGATGAGATGTCCGCAGTAATTATGCGCTTAAATAAGCTGCGCGCGGTGCTATCGGGAGTTTTGGTCACATCGTTGCTGTTATTTTTGGGTGCTGCTTGACGGTGCCGGTTCGAGCCCTGATGGGTGAGCGGGGATGCGGGTCTACATGGTGATGATGCCCGTTTGACGCGCATCTCGCGCTGATAGAAGCGGCGGCGCAGCATCCGAGCGCCGGGGGAGGCGGGGCGGGTGCGGGGCGCTCGCTTCACTCCCTCTCCCCGTTCACCGGCACAGACGCTCCTGCTACGGCAAAAGCTTAAATATTAATATTCATTAACGATGTCCGCATGATAATATATAATTCAAAATGCAAACTTCGCTATTGGATGGTTGGGTGACGTATTAACATAATGATGTCACATTTAAGAGACTGCCGTCGTCATTGGAAGGTTGCAACGACGTGGGTTTCAATTCATGAATATATTTAATATTTTATAATAATTTTCCTTACATAAAAGAACATAACAAACCCCAAATAATATTCAGCATATCAAAACACTAAAAACTCACATTACAAATAGTGCAAATTATAAATGCATTTTATATGAAATACCTACAGAGCACAACACTTGTTAAGACATCTTGACATCTTAAAATTACATCTTATAATTATTGTGTGTGTGTGTGTGAGTGTGAGTGTGTGTGTGTGTGTGTGTGTGTGTGTGTGTACCAGCTTCAGCTTGCATGGCCGCTGCTTCAATGCTGAAAATGACAGGCCCCCTAGTGGTTAATATTTACAGTACATGGAGTTTTTTAGGTAGTGGAATCAGAATTTACAATTTTAGTTTGTAAAAACTTTGCCCTGATATTTCTATTAAGCACCAAAAGTCTAAAAAATACTTTAGTGAAAGTTCTAGGAATGTCCAAAAAGAAAGTCCTGTTTTAGACGTTGTTTTAACGTTACAGAAACGTATTAATTCTGTAACACCTTTAAAACGTTCCACTAATTAAGAGTCATGACTGTGATTTTTGAGAACGTTCTACTAAAAACGTTCTACTAATGTTACTGCAAGTATGTAACTTTGAGAGAACTTAAAGCCAACGTTCTGAGAATGTTCCCTGATAGCTGGGCCAATGCAGGAAGGTTGTTCACTTTTAGGTAAACAATCAACCTGCTAAAGTGAGGAATGTGTTATACGATAAATCCCAAAAACAAAACTGAAAAGAAAAGGAATTTCAGTTTATCCAGCAGGATTTGATTTCGTTTTAAGAGGATTCTTGTTTGATCCCATTAGGATTTTCTACAAATTATGACAGAAATTTAGTTAGCGTTCTTGTTTTGACAAATAATGAGAACAACATATGTTAGTATTTGCCAACACACATTTGTTTTCCAGCTATAATTATATCTTTAATGCTTCTTTCAGATGTATGTTTAAATGAGTAAAGCTAAAAATTAGAAAGATTTAAAGCACAGAGGAATGTTTATAATCCCGGGACATAATCTGTTTGTGCGCCCACCTCTCTTTCTCTCTCCAAACACACGTTCAGCCCCAGAGGAAGTAAAACTCTAGGCCAAAGTTCAACTTCATACTGTTATCAGTCTAATATTTCTGCAAGCCACTCGCTGCTTTAAAAATGAGGGAAAAAACCACTACACACATGCACACATTATAAACTGAAGAGCCGTGTTCATTCTTAGCAACATCCACGCGCTGATCTGCCAAAACAGGAACAGAAATTGTACCTTTGAAACGTTCACGTTGCACAAGTTTTCTACAGGACATCGTCACGATCCAGGTACAGTCTCTCAGTCTGCTTGTCTGAAGAATCTATAATGTTTTTATTTAGCAAAGAAAGTGCAATTTAAACATAAAATGTTTATCACACATTCAGAATAATGCCAGTCAATATTCATAGACTTTGTTACAAATTTGCACAGAGATTATGCAAAATGGTGTTAAATGATGTACAAACATTTACTTGTCATATTTGTTTTTATGTTTTTGTTATATAGTTACATTTTTGGTGGAAGTAAATTAGTAAATTGTATATGTTTTGCAGCCTAAACAGCACACAGAATTTAATGCAGAACTCATTGATGAAACATTGTGTTTGAAAAGCAATAACACTTCAGTGAGCATTTATGTAAAACAAACGGCTGTGCCAGTGCCAGTCAGTAAGGTTATTCAGACACATTAACTTTATTTGCATTTTTAATTGCTTAGATTTGTATTAATATCTAAAAACATTTTATAACATGTTTCCTTATCATAATGATTTTTTCAGACAATGCTGTTGTTACACAGCCTGCGTCCTCCACACATCTTCATTGCTCTACTGTGGAGTCTTCCTCAACTGTCCCTGGCCGGCAACATCCTAGTCTATCCAGTGGATGGAAGCCATTGGCTTAATATGGACATACTGCTCAGAGAACTTCACAGACGAGGTCATGAACTTACCGTGGTCCGTTCCTCCAACAGTTGGTACATTCCAGAGACCGCCACACACTTCCTGTCCATCACCGTTCCAGTTTCACACGCCAGCAGTCTGGAGAACCCAGAATACATGGCATCCTTTCTTAGGAGGAACATTGAAATTCAAAGGCGTGAAGGGTCCGTTTGGTCGTTCATGGCCCTGCAGAAACAGATCCTCACAATTTTAGAAGAATGTCACAGATCTTCTGCTGAGATGGTGAAGATCATCCTGGAGGATGAAAAACTGGTAAAAAAGCTCAAAAGTTCTAAGTATGATCTGATGTTGACCGATCCAGGCTTTGCTGGAGGGGTCGTGTTGGGCACGTACCTGCGTCTACCAATGGCGTTTAACGTGAGGTGGATTACGAACGGGGAGGGTCACTTTGCGATTGCACCCTCACCTCTTTCCTACATCCCGACCATCGGATCTCTTGTAACGGACAAAATGACCTTTGTGAATAGAATTAAAAATATCCTACATTATGGAATTGGCCAATACATAGACCACATGATTACAAGACCCCTCTATCAAGAAGTTGTGAGCAAATACATTGACCCAGAAACCAATGTGTACTCCCTAATGCAAGGAGCTGATCTCTGGCTCATGCGAGTTGATTTTGTATTTGAGTTCCCACGACCTACGATGCCCAATGTGGTTTATATCGGAGGTTTCCAGTGCAAACCCTCCAGGCCTCTCCCAGCTGAACTGGAGAAATTTGTAGAGAGTTCTGGAGAACATGGGGTGGTGATCATGTCTTTGGGGAGTTTGCTTGGAAGTCTGGTTCCGGACATCTCTGAGGTTGTTGCGTCCGCCTTCGCTCGCCTACCACAAAAGGTGATTTGGAGGCACGTAGGGGAAAAACCATTAACTTTGGGGAACAATACACTCATTGTGGACTGGTTGCCTCAGAACGATCTCCTAGGACATCCTAAAACAAAAGCGTTCATCACACACGGAGGAACCAATGGTATTTATGAGGCTATCTACCATGGCGTACCGATGCTTGGACTTCCGCTCATCTTCGACCAGTTTGACAACATGGTTCGTCTGCAGGCCAGAGGAGTTGCCCGGGTGCTCGATGTTACAGCCCTGAATGAAGATACGCTGACACAGGCCTTGAGGGACATCCTGGATGAAAACCAGCCATACCAGAAGAACATGCACAGAATGTCACGTCTGCATCGCGACACACCAATCAAGCCCATGGACAGCGCCATCTTCTGGCTGGAGTTTGTCATGAGGCATAAAGGGGCGACACACCTGCGGACAGAATCCTATAAGATGCCCTGGTATTCCTACTACAGCTTAGATGTGTTCCTGCTAATAGTGGGAGTGTTTATGGTAGCTTCTGTTCTCCTTGTCTTATTAAGCAGAACTCTGCTGAAGTTCTTTGTCAGGAAAATTAAAACAAAAACTGAGTAAAGACATTTAGCTACACTAGGTTTTTGCTTATATTTTTAAACATGTTATATTTGCATTCCTGGGAAGTTACACCTGACAGATCAAATTATAAATATTTAGTATAAACTTACCATTAAAAATCGGTGTGAAAGTTGCACTGAAAGTAAACCAAAAACACGCACATATATATATAATGTGTAAACTGATAACAGTGTAGCCAACATCAAATAATCTTCAAATAAATGACATCAGATTGTATTTTCAATCATTTGTTTTATTGGTTTGTACATTGAATGAACCAGCTCTATTTTGCACATAAGTTTCACTTAAACATCCACCGGCGTGGTCAACAAAAATAAAATGATTCAGAAATCAGTCATAACGCGACAGATGTAGCTGAACATCTAAACTTCAGAATGTGTCTTACTTTACATGGTTACGTTAGGTGACATATCTGAGAGTAAAAATAAAGTGCTGTCTTCATCTGCTCTACTGTCAACAATCATCTCACCTCTTTTCCTTCTCTACGAAAAACAAAGTATAAAAAAAGGTTAGAAATGTCTAGATATTTCAAATCTACAGACCACAGCTCAAATGTCACTGTGTGATTTTTACGGGGTTCAATGTCATACATGCAAGAGATAAAGACAAACACTTTCAACACAATCCACAGAACATGTAACCTATATAATAGATACCGGTCTGTAACTTTGTAAAACTTTACAAAAATCCATCTGTAATAATTATAACAATATCACTTGTTGATCCATAGCTCACATCTCCACCCCACAAATCATCATCAAGTTCTTTCCATTCTCAACAGTTTGTTATATTTCAGAAGATGAAGAAAAAGGAAACAATGAAGAGAATAAGAAAGAACAGCTTTGGTACAGCGAAGGATCTCAAGTCAGAAAATGACATTTGTTCCTGCGATTGTTTGTTGCACAAACGTTGTGTCTTCAGTCAGGTTAATAAACAGGCTGCGCTTCAGACCGGCAGACGTTTGTTACGCATGTTGACAGATCTGGGCAAATGTTTGAACACTGAAACCCTGACAGAGGTTGTTCCTCGTAACGTTTGTGTTTAATTCTATTAAATAAAACTGCAATCGGAAAGCACCACAAAATCATAAGAGAAACAGAAGGGTTTGCCTTCTGTCAGGCGTGTTGTCAGTGAAAACACTCTTAACCAACAATAACAGACTTAGAGCAACAATAAAAACTTGTTTTAGTACCTACAATACAATCTCTCCCAAGGTAACTTTATGATCAAACTTATTCACCCATTTATGAGAATTCTTCAATGTCTTAATCAAATACTGTATAGTCACAAACTGCACCCATCACAAAGACATTTCATACTGTATTATGGTATTAATGGTGCAACAAACTCTTGGTCCAAAAACAAATTAACCAATAACAAGCCATAAAGATTAATGTTATAGCTTAATTTTGGTCCCAATATGGTTATTAATGGGCCGTTTGCAGCCAGATATTCTAATCATCTTGGGAATAAATTTGCAGTCTAAACTATTAATACAAATGAGAACAAACATGTTGACATGATTGTTTTTCCATAATCAAAAACAAATACAGGGACATGCAAGATCAAAACACAAAGCATTTTATAGGCCACACAGAAAATCCCAAACTCCAAACGCTGGCTTAAACTCCACCCACAGAACAACCCAAATCAAACATGTCTGTAAGTAACTTCTGCACTGACACTGAATCTGCTCTGTTTCAGGTAATCACAATTCCCAAAGCGGAGCCCATATGTGGCATTATGTTTTGAAACTTGAGTGTGTTTGTTAAACTCTGGTTTGTTTGTTTAAACAGTTTTGTTTTGTGATGTAACATAAGACAAAGAAAAACTTGCTCCAACAATCAATTGACAAGAATTGCACATGAGTTTTGAATTAGATGCCATAGAACGGAAAACACTGGCAGCTGGTGTTTTAATGGCAAATTAGTTTTGTATACAACAACCTGCACCTTGTTAATCCTAATGAGGTAAACATTTAAGCAGGAGAATCTCACCAAAAAACAAACGGTTGTGCAACAAGACTCAAAGGAGATGGAAAGAAGAAGCATTAGTGTTATTTATGCAGAAAATAAAGACCAAAAGAAAACGAAATGCCTTTTTCCTACAATACTTCCCCCTTCATGTTTATTTCCACAACTTGAGACACTCAAAATAAAAACTGAAATAACTTTTTAGAACATTAACCCAAAACATTCCATTCATGTTAGCTGGAGATGCAAATCTGGGCCTCTCGTAGAGTCACTTCCTTCCTGTTTACATTCTTCACTTCCTGTTTCCTGTTTATATAGTCTCAGTGTCCGATCTCTCCACATCAGAGTCTCTCTACATTTCCTCCACTTACCAGCCGAGTCAATCCCTCCACTAGGACAAAGGTCCCTCCCTGCTCCCCGAACCGGCACCTCCCGCCACCAGGTTCCTCAGCAACTTCCTCCT
>JBAJNP010006550.1:240-14742 GCA_036877545.1 Yasuhikotakia modesta | reverse complement strand
AGACACACAAAGACAGACAGAAACACACACAGACACAAACTCTACCTAACCACCACAGAAACAGATCATTCTGTTTGACTTATACGTCTGTTTCCTCATGAGAAACTAAAAATGTACTGATATTATTATACTTGTGGGGTATTTGGGCCCTATAAGGTTGTGAATTCCAAGAAACACAGAAACATCTTATCATTCTGTATATTTCTCTAACCATCCATCCGTCCGTTTCTCATAAGTTCATTTAAATTTTCAAATTCAAGGCCAAAGAACTTTATAACCATTATTTGGTGGCCAGCAGAGTTAAACAATTGGCAATTTCTTTTGGGCTCTACTGACCATACTTGACCTGAGCCACGTCTCCCACCACCATCTCAGCCACCGGGATCTGGATGACGGTGCCGTTTCGGACCACGGAGAAGCGCTGCTCCTGCTCRATGCGACTCTGCAGCCCGCGGAACTGCTTCTCTTTACTCCAGTCATTGAAAGCCGTGACCAGAACCACACAGAGAACCGAGAGCAGGATCGCTGCTCCCTCGATCCATCCCGCCTCCGCCTCACCCTCGTCCTCCACACCCGCACTAGCGTTAGCACACGCTGCACAGAGAGAGAGAGAGAATGAATGTGTAGGAGGACAGTGAGTTAGGGTGTATCATTTAGCATCTTATTTAATTTAATTAGATTTTACTTTTATTGTTTCTCCTTTTTACCCTGAGACTTGTTTAAAAAACCCAAGTCACCTTCACTGTCGCCCCCTGGTGGCTGATAAAAGGACAGTCCCAGAGAAATGATGGCGGCTATTTCCAGAATTATGAGGGTCACGTCCTGCAGAGCTTCCCAAACCAGCTGAAGGAAAGTTTTGGGCTTCTTGGGAGGGATGAAGTTCTGCCCGAACACCTGCCGGCGTTTCTCCAGGTCAGCCGGGTTGTCCGACAGTCCTTGAGGAGAGACCAAAGTCACAGTTAACCATCATAACTAACTGCTGCAAACTCTCTGAGCTTCTGGTTCAGTCAGGCTGACGCGTGATATGATATGCAGCATACAGTCAACACGCGGGGGTACAGTAAACTATTATATAACCCCCTTCAAGGCAACACGGCTCACGGAGCAGCTATATCAGTAATGACCCTGGGCAGCTATTTCCAGTCATGCGAGCGCCTACCCAGCTAACAGGGAACGTTCACAGAATGTTGGGTAACATTTTCTAAAAGTTCCTTCAAAGTTCATCGAAAACATTCTTGTAGTAACTTTAGTTGAATCTGTTTGTAACATTATATATATCATATCAAAAACTTAATCTTAATGTTGAGAGTGAAATTTTCAACCTAGTAAGTCATAAGCAAGCAATATTATCAATAAACTGACAACAATAAACACACAGATAATGTCTTACAGCTCTTTAAAACTATTGTCACCAGTTTTTTGTTTTGTTTAATCAAATTATTACCTCCCCCCATAATATCTCTGAGGATCAGACTTGCACTAAACAAGCCCAACTATCGAGGACACGACACGACACACAGATGGTTAAGTCAGTGTGTTTTCGGATACACAACAGGGCGTGATTTTTGGCAGTGGGACACAGGCAGACTGTCTCGCTCTCTGCATCCCCACGCTGTCCATCATCACCCGCTGCCCCTGGCAACCCCTCATCTTCTGTAACTTTCTCACTCAGGACCAGCCAAAATATATGGATGGAATTTAGGATTGAACAATAATCAGCAGCACAAAAACAACGAAACACGTGTGAATTTAGACCAACAGCGGCTCCAGTTAAATAAAGTTTCAGAGGATGGCCAGAGCTGTGATTGGACAATTACACTGTCAGCATGATAATGTCAGACTGTCACGTCCACATAACGCCCAAAAAGGTCAAACTGGTGTAAATTAAAAAAACTAATTACAGACGCTATAACATCATCACCTTCCATCCTGTCAGCTCAGAGTGACAGAGATATAACATCATAACATGACATCATAACAGTTCACTGGAAACATCTAACTTCCATAAAAAAACAGAAAATACACTTTTAATTCAAGCACCATTAACCGTACAGCGTTATTTCAGGAGAAAGTTGTTCAACTCATTTCAGCTGCTGTAATTTATTCGTTTTATCTCTCCATACACAGAAAGTTATTTGAGTGAAACGAACGAAGGCTTCTTTCCACAGAGAACTACAACTGAAAGACTTCTGCAATTCATCTCGTCTTTCTTTCACTCTTTCATCTTAATCCACGGCCTTAAGGTTTTTCTTTTTGTCTCCCTGTCACAGTTTCTGAAGAGACAGTGTTCAAAGAGCGGCACTAAAGGAGAGAGAGCCTTACAATAAACGTTAAGTACAGTAACCTCAACACAGCTGCCAAATAACAAAGCAGTCAGAGCGCATGACACGCTCTGAAAGCAAGTGGTCAGAACAAGATGTGAATCAATGTGACTATCAGAGCAGAACCATCAACACAGAACAGAGACTCAGAAATAATCCCAGCGTTCCTCTGCCAGATAGCCTACGATCCATAACCTCTGAATCTACACCGGCATCATCGCAGCCGCACTTTTCACTACATATGTACAAATCAAACTGATATTCCTCAAAAATTATAACTCATTATTATAACTTGCAGTTGTGTAATCAAGTTAAGATTATGAGATTGTGTTGAACACAGATCTGTATGAATTTGTGCAATAATTGAGTTTAAGTTACAGTTACAGCTTTAAGTTAATGATCTGATTCTTTTCTATAATCAGAAAAACGTATATAAGCATAAAACAGGAAACAATTTATAAGAAACTGAATCTCTGTTCTCAAGCATTTTATACGTCTCAACAGCCACCAAGTGTCTTTAAATTTAAATGTTAAATCAAATTCAACAAAACTTAATACTAATAAACTTATAAACTAATAATATATGCAGATGAAAAGTCCTACACAGATGAACTGATAAATTTCTACATCTATACATTTGTCAGACACTTGTATCCAAACACAACTTACATTCAAGCTATACATTCAGTCTCTTAGAATCGAACCTCAGACCTCTGCCCTGCTAACACACCATCTGAGCTACAGGAACATCATCAGAGAAGAAAAGTAGTTTCTGGTTGATGTGACCACAAGCTGAGAAACTCACCATCTGCAGGTGACGTTTTGAGTCTGTGACAGAGACCTTCTGTGTTGTTGTAGCTCTCCTGGATCTTCTGAAGAGCTTCTGCTCCCCTGAGCTCCATCAGCGAGCACAACTCCTCCACAGACACCCCAAAATCGTCCTCATGACCGCCTTTGTCCACCGCCGGTTTCTTGGGGTGGAACCCCACCGTGCTGTTGCCCAAATCCCCCATGATGTGTGTCGTCTGGAAGCTTTTTAGCAGATGAGATGAAAAACTGGAAAAAAATCTGTCTTTTTGTCTTATTTATGTTCCTCGTTCTTTGATACTCTGTGTGTAGTTCTCCATAGCGAGAGATGCTGTCCGGCTGTTAAGGGTCTCTGAATCTACGGTGGGGTGATTGGAGCTCATCTAAAACATCTCCATAAATAAAGCCATTGTGCCAGTCTACAGAAAGTCTTCCTGCTCAATGGATGAAGGGGAGCTGGAATCACACGGACAGCTTTGGTTAAACCCCTGAAACAAACAATGAGGAATGTTTCAAACTCAACACATGAACTTTGGAAACGTCAAACAAACGCAAAACGCAAGACAATGAAAACTGTACGAATTCATTATGCGGGCAGATAAGAACTGTAATTTACATTTTATTATCTTAATGTTCACGTTAACTTGTTTATATCACGGTAACCATTGCGTTGCATATTCAGCGCGTCTGATCTCCGAGCGCTAAGGCTGCGTGCTGCTGCCCCAGGTGCCCCAGGTGTGGGTAGTTAGTGGTGCATCCACGCCTACTGCGGTGAACCGCCTTTACATAACTGCCTATGCGAACCCATGACAATCGCATCTCATCTTAAGGCCTTTGGAAACAGTCATATACTTTAAAATGCCGCCTCCCAACGCAAAATCTGCCTTCTCCCAGTACAGGGAACATTTTGCGCGTGCGCACACGAGCACCTGCCCGGTTCCACTGCAGAACAGCTTCACGGAGGCACCGCCAGGCCCTGCGATTTTGGACGACGTTAAATCCGCGTCTCCATTGACTGCTGTGACACCAGCTTTGGGTTAATAACAGGTTTAATTCATCATCTGTGCCCGTCTTTTATTAAAGCGCTTCCAGACGCATCTCCATCCTTTACGGATGGTGTCCTCTTCCGTAACCTTCAGGAACCGTGTGTTCACCTTGTCCACTGTACCGCCTGCATCTCATGCATCTTATGCATATGCGCTTTAACCATCAATGTACATTATATATGTCCAATAAGAGGTACATCCCGCGCATGAGGATTAAAGTGAGACACGGTTACAATGCATTTCAATCTGCCTGAAACTACAAGGAAAATATACCATTATGTCTCTGCATATCTCTTCTTATTATTCCTATATGTTTGTCCCTTCATCTATAAAACATACCTCTTAAAATTCAGGTAGTAAAAGCGCAAGACCTAAAACTTGCTTTTTAAATGTTTTAAAACTAATAATATCAGGTACCCAATAAACGTAAAAGCTTTCAGAGTAATATAATAAATCACATCGTTTATCCACTCATGGATTACTGTCGTAATATTTTAAAGCTTTTTAACAAAACCATTCGTGCATTGGAAACTCTAATAGCAGATAAAATATTGATCCCACAGGTGAATAATATCTGCATGTATATTTATAATAACACTATAAATCACATTGATATTATTAGAGTAAGTCGTTTGTGCGTAAAACTGCGTCTGTTAAATGAATAATTCACTGTAATGAAGCATTAGCGGATCCTGGAGAGCAACAAATAAGCATGCCGACACAAAACATGCCCTGTTGACAGCACAAGACACGAGAGTCTTCCTCAAAAGCCTTCACAGATCACTTGGGCACATGCATCCACGAACAAACACGTCCACTCACCGTGCAGGCCATTATCCAAGGACATCTGGCGTTCAGTCGAGGAAAACGAGGAAAACGGGCGACTTATCCGCAAATCACGTCCATCCCCGAGAGCGCAAAACGAGTCACATCATTTGACCTTTACGCCGTTCTGAACGCAGCGGATGCGCAACGGAGACGAAATAACGCGCACGGGCTTCATCTCATGCGCAAAAATGGATGATGTGAACGAGATTGTATGTCCGCATTATATAGCAGGAGCGGCGTGATGCGTCGGGAGCGTGTTTTGGTCACATCGTTGCTGTTGTTGGTGGTGCTGGTTCGAGCCCCGATGGCTGAGCGGGACGCGGCTCTACATGGTGATGAAAGCGGCGGCGGTACCGGAGCGCTGGAGGCGGGGCGGATGAGTGTCCCGCAATCCCTCCTTTTCCATCTGCGTTTCTGCTCGTCTCTTAATATTCATTAGATGAACTCATAGATTATTTATATGTTTGGGTGTTTATGCAAAACTTCTCGTTCTTATTGGATGTCATGGCGACATATTAACATAATTTATGCAATATTCATGAATCTGCTGTTACCATTGGACGGTAACTAATAACATCGGTATTAAGATACCAAATATGTTATAATATAATAGCAATATAATACCCTGAACACAGTACAGAGGATAACAAACAAATACAACCATAAAATACAATAAACACTTATTCAGATGTTAACCAAACGGGCAGATGCGTTTTAAAGGTATAATGTCTGTATGCTTGTTAATCTGTTGTTTAATTCATCGTTTCTGCTTGTTAATCTGTTGTTTAATTCATCGTTTCTGCCTGTTTTAGTGGCACATCTGAACAGAATCAGAAAAACTCATGCAGTCTGTAGTTTCATTAATAAAACATCTCAATGTGAGCACAAAAATACTGACATCCCTGCATCTCCATAAGAACCGGCCGCTTCTTTATAACTTTATAACTTAGTAAGATGTTAAATAAGACAGAACTGGTTAAAGGCTGGACTGCAGTTTTCTTCTGCATTGAATAAATTGATAAATTTGTTGGTAGACAAAACAGTGAAGCAAAATGTGTTAATTTCAGGGAAAATGATCCTTTCATTCTTTTCAACATTTGTTGAAATTTTCATTTTCTTCACATGGATGTCAACACAACTGCTGTAAAAACAAACTACAAATGATCTGTCATGTACTTCATTTTTAATCACTGAGAAATGCAAATTGTCAATAGTTTACAGCGAAACCAACAGTAAATGATTTTTAAATAAAAGACCGTAACAGAAGCCATTTGTAATAATTCATTTTATTGATTTGTACAGACATTGAATGAACCAGCTGTCTTTTTTGCACGTAAGTTTCACTCAACACAACCACCGGCATGATCAACAAAATAAATGATTCAGAAACGGGTCGTAATGAAACAGATGAGGCTGAACGTTTTTGGAATGGCGTGTTACTGTATAAAGTTACGACGGGTGACAAATCTGAGAATACAAATAAAGTGCTCCAATCTTCTTCTGTTTTAGTGTGTCACTCCAAAAAGTAGCAAAGCCCATTTCTTTCTCTATGAAAAACAAAGTATAAAAAGGGTTAGAAATGTCTAGATATTTTAATTCTACAGACCACAGCTGTTATATTTAAGGGGGATCAATGTCATATACATGCAGGAGATAAAGACGAACACTTTGAACACAATCAATAAAGAACATTTAACCTATATAATAGATACCAGTCTGTCACTTACTTTAGTTCCAATAGGAAAACATTACAAAAAAAAAAACAAACTTTTGCTTTCTGTAACAATTACAACAGTATCAATTATTGATCTAACATCTCTGAAAGTCTCTTCCACTCAAGTGACCAAATTATTCCATGTTTAACATTTTTGTTATATTTAAAAACATGGAAAAGTAGGAAACAATGGATTAGAATAAGAAAAGAGAAAAAAAAACCTTTGGTATTTTTATAGGATCTCAAGTCGGATAAATGACATTTGTATCTGATTGTTTCTCTTCAGTCGTGTTAAACACAGGCTGAGCTTTAGTTTGGCACGTTGCTTTGTGTGTTTCTCAAACTGCAGGTTTGTTGGACAGACCAGGCAGATTTTTCTAACACAGAAACCCTGGCAGACATTATTCCTCTAAACATGTACGGGTATAAATTATATTAAGTAAAACAGGAAACAGCTGAAAATGACAAACTGGTCCAAAACTTTAGTACATGAAGCACAAATCTCTGTCCGATTACTTTTATGACAAACAAATGAGTCCATTCGTAAAAAATCTTTTAATACTGCTGTAACAAAACCTGCATCTTCAGAGACTCATGCATGAAATGATGAACTCTCAGCTCAGAACTTTCTGATGTACCTGTTAGCCAATAACAATGAAAATTAATTCTGGAACTCAGTTCTGGTCCCAACACGGTTATTAGTAGAACCATCATGTTCACATGTTCTGATCATTGAGGGAAAATTGACAGAGTAAATTTGTTTAAAGTTTAAACAAGAACTGACATTTTTCATCAACAAAAATTAAATGCGAGACATGCGAGATCAAAACACGGCCTGCAACAAACATTTCAGAAGCCATACAGAAAATCCATTTATGCATCAGTTTCTTCAGAGACTCCACAAAACAAGACCAACTCAAACGCTCTGTAACCTCAACGCTGAAACACAAACTACAGCTTGATCCATTTCAAACAGCCACAATTTCTTAGAGAAGCTAAACGTTGCAGTTTGTTATGAAACTTGTGTGTTTTAAAACTCTAATATTATTCTGGTGATTCTGCTGTGATGTCACATGAAATCAAAAAACTTTCCTCTTGTGCCGATGTTTAAATGACAAAAACTGCACATGGGTGATTGTTAGATGAGATGGAAAGGAAATAATTTCATGAGGAAACATTGTGGCAGCTGGTGTTTTAATGGAAAATCTGTTTTGCATACGACATTTTGCAACCTTGATCGTCCTAATGTGGTAACATTTACACCAGAGAATTTTGCTAAAAGCAAACGGCTGTGCGACAAGACTGGATGGAGATGGAAAGGAATTAAAACAGAAGAATTAGTGTCACTGATGCAGGAGAAACGGACCAAAGAAACGACACGTCTTCTTTGTCCGACCGCTTCCCCCTTCGTGTTTTATGTCCACAACCTGGGATTCTCAAAATAAAAATAACAACTTTCCAGAACTCTTACACCCCTCATCATTCCATCCATGTTAGCTGGAGACGCAAATCCCAGCTTCTCGTAGAGTCACTTGCTTT
This sequence comes from Yasuhikotakia modesta, assembly GCA_036877545.1. NCBI lineage: Eukaryota > Metazoa > Chordata > Actinopteri > Cypriniformes > Botiidae > Yasuhikotakia > Yasuhikotakia modesta. Next base: position 6,487 of record JBAJNP010006550.1, on the reverse strand, counting down.
CCCACTTCCTGTTTCCCCAAATCTCCATTAGTGTCCGATCTCCCCACCTCAGGGTCTTTCTAAATTTCTTCCACTTACCGGTTGAGTCAATCCCTCCACTAGGACAAAGGTCCCTCCCTGCTCCCCGCACCGGCACCTCCCGCCACCAGGTTCCTCAGCAACTTCCTCCTGCCGGCCTGGTAGTCTTCCTCATCCACGTTCACCAGGAGTTTGATGGCCTCGTGGCCGACGGCTTGTTTGAGAGAGTCCGTGATGAAGACGCCCTTCAGGGCTTCCAGCAGCGAGCCATTGATGTAGTCCCGCCAGAAGGCGTCCAGGTAGGTGAGCTCTGAGAACTTGATGTCGCATATGATGGAACCCAGATCGCGGGATTTGAGGATGGTGTTGGCCTGGTTGAAACGCTCAAACTGCCTCTCTAGCGCCTCCTGCTTGTTGGAGAAGACGTTTCCCTGCAGAGCCGATTCGTGCTGGCAGTACTCGGCACGGACTCGCAATCGTATATCTGCAAGATGACAAAGAGGGTATAAAAACATTGCTGTATTTATGACATATACTAACATGATATTTAACACAAGTTAAAAGGGCATTTAAATACAGTTTAAATTCAAAAGAGCTCTCAAAATTGTTTAAAATAATACAAAGGTAAAAAATGACAGCTACTTTAAATATAATAGTGCATGTAGTGAAAAACACCTTCACTCTCACAAACAATGTCTCTTCTCTAAATGACTGACGTCTGTCTGAGGGCGGGACTCAATGACCAGGCAGTTTCTATCCCTCCAACTTCCAACAATCCAATAAATTCCCAAAGAACTCGGTCCTACCCTAATCTATTAACTGTCCCGCCCCTTCATGTTTTCTCTTACCACAGGTCTGTTTCTCCCTGCAGTCGGCTGTGGTGTGAGATCTCTTCCGTTTTCTGCTGGGCGCAGGTGGGCTGGGTTTAGCGCGTGGTGGGCACACCTGCGGTCCAGATGTAGGAGAGCAGATCAACGGCTGAGGTCCTGAGAGACAGAAACACAACAAGAGAAACAAACTGGATGAAGATTAAAGCAGAAAACTGACTTTCACCCAAACAGATACCCGTGACATCTAGGGTTTGATGTTTCATGTTAATGTGCAATGCTTTAGCTGTTAGACAGCTGTTGTAAAATGCTCTCAAAGTTTGGGTTTAAATGAAACCCAAATAAATGTAGTTAAAAATATCTTTATCTCTAACCAAATGCCATAAAACTCATGCTTTCTGCTGTATCCATTTATGAATGCATCTCATTTAAACACCATCTAACAAACGTACACGACTGCAAAAATCAAAGCAAACCACCAGCAAGTATGAGTTACTGAAGTGTAAATGTACACACCTGTTCTTCTGTGAGGAGTGGTCTGCTGTACCTCTGCGGACCCTCTGGCAGAAACGTACCGGACGGACGTCTCCTCCAGATATTTATCTACTGGATCTGGGCACACTGTAAAAACAAAGAGCAACATCACACATCCCTGCAGTCATCAAGGGTAAATCTGCAACTATATTTACAATTCATTCACATACGGTGCCTAACAGGAAATGAAGAGTTCGTCTCAGACCTGTCTGTCTCTTGCGCAGAGTGACGTAGGGCAGCAGGTCGTGTCGCGTGATGATGCGAAGCAGCTGAAGAACGTGCCGGAAGTTCGTCTCGTCACATCGCCCCTGCCGCTCCAGCGCCAGCAGGAAATCCCGCCCGCTGCGTATCCCTCCTCTCTCGTACTCGTCAATAACGTCCACAAACAGGAAGGACAGCACGCGCACGTCTCTGTGCGTCAGCTGCGCCCCCACAATGTCAAACATGCGGTGAAGGGAGTAAAGTCCGTACGCATCATCCACGGCCTCCTCCGGCCACGGCTCCACCCGGCCGGACACGGGCCTCCGTGATGAGTGGGAACTACTGCAGGACGCCGGAGCCAGACGGCTCAGAGAAAGAGCGAGAGAGCTTCCGTGAGCTGCTGCGGACGAGGACGCTGCAACCCACCCTCTCCGAGGAGCGGAGAGACTGGATCGGGAATATGAGTTTATCTGGGAATGCGGGATGTGTTGCCTGCCCTGATTGGAGGAAGAGTTCTGTGGCGAGAGGAGGGCGGGGCTGGCATTCCCATGCTGATGTGAGGTCATCACTTTCTGATGGCTGAGGGTGGGTGAGGGGGTGTGGTGGAGGGCGGGTGGGGGGAGTGGCTAAAGGCCCTGACAGCAGCGTGAAGCTTAAAAGGGTGTCAACACACTCAGCCCACGACTCTCACCTCCAACTTCACTCTAGAAAAGAAAAAAAACAAAGAATAAACAGACAACCACAAACTTTTGAGAAACTCAGACCCTTTAAATTTTAGCTCACTGACTCTACTGCAGAATTAGACAATAAAATAATAATAAATCCAGATGTATTTATATTATATACAATCCTGCACTGTTTCAAAGCAGATTTACATATAATGAAAAGACAAACACAGAAAACAGGAAAACAACTAAATAGATCTACACCACTCTGCTCTTATAAGATGTATATTAATAATACAACTAAAAACAAATGTGTCACAATCCAACTATATTAAACTCATTTAGAGACATCAGCTGTGCTCATGTAACTCATTTAACAGACAGAATTACACAAACATCTATTGCCCAACAGTTTTTAGACTGACAGCATAGCAACTGCTCACACAAACTGTGTCTGATAGTAGTTGTAATATTAAAATACACAACTTCATAATTCATAACCAAGCTGTAATGAACTTTATTTACATAAACACACAGCAAATACAAGCTTTGAGAACGCAGCTGCTCAACAATACGTGCTTATGTTAAAACACAGTCACATCACATTATGTAACTACATGCATATTAAAGCAACCTGACTGGTTAGTTAAACCGATTAACATCTAACAGGTTAATAAAGGCTTAACAGACACTGACTTTAAACAACCTGTAAGGTAGAAATTTGTCCTAAATCATGTGTGTCATGTGTTCACCTGTTTGCCAGCCCATAACTGAACAATAATCAACGCTGTGTCTGTATATTCGCATTAACATGCACATGTTGTAACGTGGGTTTAAAGTTAGCTTAGCATCAGGCTGCTGGATGCTAACGTCAACACTGTCTGACTTGCCTCTCCAATATCATGAAGCACGTTAAAGTCACGGCCACGATAAACGCGCAGTCCGTCCACACGTGCGGCTCTTCGCTCAAACATGCGCAAAGGTCGCGTCTGCGGCTCATCTGAAGGGTTTGGAGACGCTTTTGTTGTTCCTCCGCTAAGATGTAGGTGCATCCGGGACACGCGCGTGCGCGCAGCGACATCCGGGACACGCGCGTGCGCGCAGCCACATCCGGGCAGCGGAGGAAGCGCTTCATCTGCGTTCAAACCACCTTATTTAGTTATTTTTATTTATTATAACCTATTTAAACAGTGAACAGACAATTAAAGTCCGTTGAATCAAATGCTGAGAATAAATATATATATATAAAATATGAGAGCAAAGCTAATAATGAGTTAGCATGCATTTATGCATAATAAATGAATGTGACTGTATGTACAGTGTTGTAGTGTTGAGCTATTTCTGTTTTAAAATAAGTACAATTTTATAAAGGACTGTTTGCATTTGTTAATAAAGAGTTTTATGTTTATATATGAGGCAATAATATCTCAACATTATTATCATCAAATAAGATGTTGTGTATCTTTGTAAACATATTTTGTATTATTTTACTGCTGTATGAAACATTAATATGAGGAGTCACACAAGTTCTCATTGTGTTTATACATTTATTATTAACAAATCTTAGGTTGTAAGAATGTTTTAAGAAACATATAAGTAACTAAAACCTTAAAATATTATTTTGAAAGTTCTATGTATTAACGTTATTTGCTATACGAAATTATTTATTCATACTTCATTCCATACATTTCAAATGTTCTGTAACAAGTTGTAGTATCATTACTGCAAGAATGGGTTTTTGATAACTTTCGAAAGAACTTTTAAAGAAAGTTAGTCAACGTTATGATATCGTTCCTTTTTAGCTGGGAAAAAAAACACCTTCACAGCATTTTTCAGACATTTTAGTGGAATTGAAGAACTGAAACCTGTTTCTACTGACATCAAACTGAAATCTTTAAATAAATATAAAAGCTGCACATTCAGACAGTTCCTGATGAAGCTGAATAATTCCTTGTGATGTTTGTAGTTAAAATGAGGACACAAGACTTTCAAACTGTTGGGTTGCATCCACAGATTCCTTGTTTTTGCTTTTCCCTGGAATCTGTTGAAACAAAGACAACGCTGACTAAAGAACATGCTGAGACTGACCATTTAGAGAACAGAGTCATTCATTATTATTTTAATTAGTAGCAGATGTTGCATGTATTTACCTGATTGCAAACAGCTTTTCCAAACCGGACGAATGTGGCAAAATGTTCACAGTTCTGTGTGAAAATTTTGTAGGTCAGTTCCTTGTCCAGGAGAGCGTCTCGTCGTCGCCTCATGTCTTCCAAAGGTGAAGCTTCAAACGCATGACGGCTGTTGCTCACGGACACACGGGCTCCTTTAGGGACATTTACCTCAACCAGGAGCTGCCGGCGTATCTTAGTCTCTCCCAGCAAAAGATCTCCACACACAGGAAAGATAGCCTGCAGACAGCTCCGAAACGAACTCTGCAACCGAGTTTCATCTGGTACAGAAACAGGTTATTTATTTACGCTTAAACTTATTACTGTAACCATGACTGTCATTTATTTCTTCTGAATTGACGGTCTCAGTGAGCAACATACAGTATCTGTATTATGTTTATAATGTATTATGTTTATAATGTATTATGTTTATAATGTATTATGTATTATGTTTATAATGTATTATGTATTATGTTTATAATGTTTTATGTTTATAATGTATTATGTTTATAATGTATTATGTTTATAATGTATTATGTATTATGTTTATACTGTTTTATGTTTATAATGTATTATGTTTATAATGTATTATGTTTATACTGTTTTATGTTTATAATGTATTATGTATTATGTTTATAATGTTTTATGTTTATAATGTATTATGTATTATGTTTATAATGTATTATGTTTATACTGTTTTATGCTTATAATGTATTATGTTTATAAGGACAGATTTTGATTGTCCATTGCGCATTAACTAATGTAAACAAACTGGCTCGTCTCGTTTGTCTGTATTGCATATAGTATAATAGTATAGTATTATACTTTCTATATGAAAATTGCATCTTTATATCTATAAATTATATTAGTAGCATTTGTTCCTTGCATTTATAGGTGTGTTCTCCTGTATCCCTGGAGTACATCAACATAACACTATAGCTTATACATACACATAAACACTATAACTTATTATTATTGTTATTATAGCGCTTACCTGCAACTGCGAAGTGAACAATGTGTCCGTCCCCGTCATACACGCCCCAGTGTGAGTAACCGATGGGGTACGAGAACTCGATCAGATCTCCGAACCGAGCCACGGACTCAATGTTCTGGACCTGCGCGCGACACGCAGCGGGTCAGACCGGAGCCTGACCACATCCAACACTTTAACCTTTAACACTTCTGTATATATATAACGTGTGTATATACCACACCCGAATGTTATGTATAATGTCACTTACACAACACTTAAAAACAACAACGAAAGTTTCAACACAAAGTTTTAATAGTTTTACTTTTGATTTGATATGGAAAAAACTTTGTGTTGATAAATAAAGGCGTAAGAATTAGGCTTAAAGAATTAATGTTAAAGTCTGAAATATTTCAGACATTTCCAAACTTGTTCGTAAAGTTTCTCAGTATAATGAGTTTTTACCTGATCGCTGTAGTCCATCTTTGCTGGTGTTCAGTGGCTGAGAGTGAATAATGGTCTTATTTCATCCAGTCTTTCAGGCTGGTAACCGGTTTGTAAAGACTGAAGTTTATCTCAGGCGTGGCGTTGCGACTAATGCACAAATAAAACGACATGAACGTGATGAATCGACAAGGAATCCAAACACTTTGTGACTTAACGTCGTGCGTAAAAGTTGGTCTCGCCTTAAATCACCTTAAACGTTCCCAGAACGTTCTCTATCAGTTCCCCCGACGAGGGAACGTTTGCTGTAGTAGCTTTATACAGGGAGTGCAGAATTATTAGGCAAGTTGTATTTTTGAGGATTAATTTTATTATTGAACAACAACCATGTTCTCAATGAATCCAAAAACTCATTAATAT
>JBAJNP010006549.1:0-25260 GCA_036877545.1 Yasuhikotakia modesta | reverse complement strand
AAGAAAATAAACGAGAGGAGAAAAGAAAAGAAGGTCGAGACTGAAGAAATGAGAGCACCCTGTCCTTCAAGCTCTCCTGAGCAGAGCTGTCAAATGTCACTCTCCGTGTGGTGAGTGAAGAGAAGCTTGGCCCTGTAGGTGCCGATCATACGTTTTACCTGAGGGCTCTACAATCGGCCGCCCCTCACAGACATGTCAGTCTAGCTCAACACAAGGCCCTTATTAATTACAACTATAGTACTTACTGACACATGGTGAGGGTCAGGAGAGAAAAGAGGAGACACCTGAAGGACACTTTCTACACCTGTTGCCAGCCCCCACCCTCATTTCTCATTGGACCAAGAAACACATAGCCCCAACTTCACACCATTGGTTGGGCCAATGACCACATTTACATGCAACTTTATAATACAACTAGAGCAATACAGTAATTAAACTGTATCTCATAAAAATTGAATCCTGATTATGTTATGAGGTTGTGCTCATTGACAAAGTAAACAATTGTAGAAAGATACATGCAGGACTGAGATTTACAGCCAAAGTTGCTTTGTCACGGTGGTCAGGATAATCAGACCAACAGAGCGATATTTTATTAGTGCTACACTGCTTACACTGACAATGACTCACTTACAGTTGTCTCAGCATATCTGGAAAAGGATTTTAACATTAAGTAAAATTACAACAGTCCCTATAAAAATGAGAAATACAGGAAAATAAAGACATGTATTCTAGCTTCAGTAGTTCTCAGAGCCATTAGACAGTCAAGCAGCATGAAAAGACTTAAACGATTATTCAACACTTAATTTAGTTTTATTCCATCTTGTACGGGACAAGCAGATGAGAACAATTTATCACAGCGGAGATAAAAAAAAAAAATCTAACCAACATGAAGCTAATGCAAAAATTAAGTATTAAACAAAAATGAGATTTTATTTTTTAAAAAAAACTGATGCATACTCTTAAGGGATCTTAATAGAAGCCTTTACTATTGGGACAGAACTTATTATAGTCCAGGGCTCTGATCTTTAAATGTGGGTTACTATATAAAAATCAACTGTGTTTTATTTAAACTATAATTAAAAGAACAAGACCCAGATTATTCATCTTAAATGCCCAGACTCTCATGTATCTGCTGAGATCAAGACCCAAAAATCTCACACATGCCCACCAAGATTCAGGGCACGATCTCACAGACTTCTACAAATTTACCAGGCCTACAGATCTAAAGTCTGTAAAGTATAAGAGGTTTGTTTGGACTATGTTTTATCTGAGGTGTATAATATCAGGCACTTTTAAAATAAATAGATTTTACCAGGCTGAACAACCTTCAGGCATTACTTCTGTTAATGGCCATTCATTAAGAACTTTCGAATTGTAATTGGGTAACTATGGTAACCAAAATTTGCTTATTTTCACACTAAACTACAACCCCAAAATATTTGATACTGCCAACTACATTTATATGTAACATTAATTTAATAAGTCAACATTTTTGAATGCCTTATGTTACCAAATATCTATAGAAAGACTAGCAGATTTAAAAACAGATTGCTTTTTCAGATTAAAAAAACTCACATTGTCACAGGAGGAAAGGTGCCAGACTACCTATGAATATACACACTGTTCTCCTCACACTGTAAGTTGCTTTGGATAAAAGCGTCTGCTAAATGTCTGAATGTAAATGTAACTGCAGACAGGATGAGAGTCTCTTTCATCTTAACAGCATTGTGATTCCCAGAAAAAAGCCCTGCTTCTTTTCTTACAGACTTATGTTGCTCACCAGTCTTTAATTTGCAGTTCAGTTTAAAAGTTAATTGTATAAAAGTCTGAATCAAGCCTCAAGCAGGTGTAAAATTTTCATGATTTTCTTTCATCACAATCAAATTCCAAACAATGTTTAATGCTTAATTTTTCAGCAACAAGGGAGAGCCAATTCTTAGCAAGTTAGCATAACCAAATGTTGTGTAAGGGTTCAGTGAAGAGTCAATCTACGATAAAACTGCCCATATCATGTAATCATAATTGCCTGGCAGTCTTGAGACTGGTGTTTCAAGACTGCTTTTGACTCTAATGCTCTTAATATTAAAATGTATGGGTGGTTTGCCTCATTGCATACGCTGCACATACAAAATAAAGACAATTTATTCTTATCAGATTTCCTTGATCTGCATATTAATTTTCCGTATTTGTCCATGAAACATTTCAACGATGCCCCTCGAGGCGGTTCTGCACGTGCAAAGAAACCGTTCATTAATATTTATGGTTTAGCTCTTTTCATTAATGTCGCAGTAAATTGTTATACGAGAGGCTGAAGGCTGCGGCCCTCACAATATGAGAGCTAAAATATTCACAGCCCATAGGAGGAGGATCCCTGACACTTATCTTATCCCGTCACATTTATTCTGGAGCAGGAAAAACTCTGCCTTGTACAAAAGTGGCCCTCATGGCATATAAGTGAGTCACACTTCACCCCGAGACACTGATAAGTATATCTGATCGTATAGAGGAAGCTGGGCACTCACATGCACCTGCCCTACTTGGGAATGACTAGTGAACCAGGGGTGTCCTGAATCTGTCTGCTGGTTGGGGGGAGGAGCAGCGAGGTGCAGATATGGTCCCTCAGCTGGCCCTGGCCTCTCACAGTAGAGCTGTGATGGATATGCAGTCTCATCTCTGGGCACAGAGCCAGGCCAGGCTTGGACACATACAAACACACACACAGATGCAGGTAACAGTCAGCAAGACGCAGCATCAATTAGCAATGCTGAGTGGGGGATGACCACGCATGGGGAACCACATCTAACTATAGAAGGACTGCACACAGATGCCCTTCACAACACAACAGCTTTTCTGGAAGCCCCCCTTGGCTTTATTTCCTGTAATGGAATTCATAAAATTGATCAAATAATGTTGCATTGAAGGAGGATGTTCATTTTAAACTGATTGCCTTTATTTTTCTTCTCAGCTCGTTCTATATGGTGAAGATATTGTGGCTTCCTGCATTAAGCAGCAGAGGAATTCTGGGGTAAATAACATCATCAGCTCCTCTCAGCAGGTCTACCCACTTCAACAAACAGTGCTCTGCAGTGATATATCCTTCTAATGACGCGCTGGAGGACACTGAGTAAAATACTGAGGCAATAAAACCGCACACGTTCATTTGCTTTCTTCACGCGACAGTAATGTGAACTTAATAAGCAGAGTCTTCATAGCCTTAAAGAATGCTTTTTTCTGCTTAAAACATAAGAAGAGGAAAGGTGTATCTAATATAGACCAGATGAAAACAGAGGGAGAAGAGGACTGTGAGGAAATGCATAAACATTTAGGTTTCGGTGAGCATTGAAAAATGTGTGAGGTAATTAAACATGCTCTCTGATGGTACAGATTTAATTGGTTTGTTGTGTTGTATACCTTCACATAAGATAATCTCCCGGGCGTTAAATGAGTCTCACAAAGCTGAACTGTATTCTGCCCACATCTTTAATCTGTTTTTATCAGACATCGAGACATAACTGCTGTGATGGCTCTTAGATCAGGTTTTTGCGTTATTTTGATTTACCCCGAAATACTTCATTTGCTTTTTCAATTACGTACATTGTGCTTTATTAAATTAAGTATAATATCTGCAGAAAAGCTCTAATATCAGACGCAAACAGATGTCAGAAGCCTTTGGACAGGAATTTTCTCTATCCAAACTAAATAAAACATTTCTAAGCTAATTTGATTTCCAGCAAGTCTAACGTTGGGCAAAATTGCTCTTTAATTCAATATTCCTGTTTACAGCAAAGACAAAATATTAACATTAAAAAATTTAACATTGCAAAAAAAACAACATGACATTTAATATGAACCTGTGAGTATTCTATAACATTAGCTAATGTTGGGTCAAATAAACCAATTCTTCTGAAAAACCCTTATTGGCACTGCATTTCAGAACAATTTGAATTAATCTGGATTCATTAAAATCACACACATTTATGGCTAAATAATTAAGACCATACAGCTAAATAATCTAAACCTAAATTATCTAAACTACATAATCTAAGTTGAATGCATTAATAACTAGGCCACGCAAAAACAACCAGAGAATGCTCATGGTGTTGTTCACAGCTACACATCTCTTCCTGTGTTGTGAGGGCTACAGGCATCTACAGAAAAAGCACACTGCGATGCCTTAGACAGGTCAGTTAAAGCAGATTTCTCTTAGCGAGACACAACTCGGCCACAGTTTCTCTCAGCTTACAGCCCTGAACTGCCCCAGCCTCTGGTTTCTCAGATTCATGTGAGACTTTGGCAGAGTCTCTCTTGTGCTCTCGTCTCCCTGCAGTCTGCAGTCCAGAGAATAATACAATGCTAATTAATTTCTAAATCCAGCCTATTCTCAAAACCTCAAATCTTGCTTTTGATGAATGTGCCGATTGCGCTGGTTTTCAATTATAATACTCCGAAAAAACAGCCATCATCAACGTCATATAAGTTCTGTAATATATCTTCGTTCCACATTTCTGATCTGAACTACTGAGTTCTTGATTTCTCAGAATAAACAGCACTCATTATCTGAATATTTAATAGGAAACAACAAAAAGTTATGATCCGTTTCCTTATTTGCTGTATAAATGTTAAAAATGTTGGAATAACAAGAAATATTGTTTTTTAGACTCGGGGATCACCAGTTGACTGGTCCAGGCCTTCTTGAATCTTGCCATTTTAAATCTATGATGCAAAACAGACCTTACAAAACACAGGCCACACCATTAAAACAGTAACTTCCTATTATGCTGAATAACTAACAAACTAACCCTATTTGTCAAAATTTACCAATAGGAAGTGCAGTGATCAGTGGTTGCCAGATTCACCCACTTACTACACCTCAACAATAAGGGTCAGTCAAAATTTTATAAATGAACACACTGATTCACTGAGAGAAAAATTATGTGTGTTTGTATCAGCAGTATTTCATACATGACTGGTCTGGTACGATATTGGCAAGCTTTAAGAGCAGTGTGGAGCGAGCAGCAGGTCATGTTCTATATATGGTGGGACTAGATTGCGGTTCTAGGCAGGAATTGAACACAGCCTCTCGTAATCCCTCAAAGCCAACATGTAAACGTACAGTTCCTTAAGCTAACCTACCCAGACCAATCAACATGCATACAAAACAGGGATTCACACACTTCTTACCTCTCTCTGCATACAATCTAAACTGCAAGAGGATCACAGAGGACTACCGAGCCCAACTGCCAAACTAGAGCACAGCTGAAGGAAGAGGTTGTGAGATATCACAGCGTGGCTAAGCTACAGATGGCTGTGTAAGGTTTTAATAGGATCCATATGGTGAAAGGTAAACGCACAGCTATTTGTTTAAAACTTTAAGACCTCACTACATTTCTGAGCAACAATACACTTGGGTGAGATTTTAAGGACTACAGGAGATATAGAGGCTGACGTTTTGTTCTTCAGACAACTCCAATACGGTCTTGGATTATAGAGGAGCAACAACAACAACAGCAAACGGCTGTGCGATTTAGACCGTAACCTCACCAATAAATAAAGCAGCACACATGGGACTTGCAAAGTGATCTTGGCAATTTAAAAATAATGATAAAACGGCACTGAAAAAGCTGAATTCATGAATAATCAGCACTAAAGTTTTGCATAAGGATTGCATAAGGACAGAAGCTGCTGCTAACTCTATGAGCTGGAGTTCTGCTGCACACACTTCAGGGATCATCAGTGAGGAATTTCCATACTTGATAAGTTATGTAAAGTTAAGCTCATATTTTAGCAATTTAAACTTCACCCAAAAAGTCAGAAGTGATACAATATGCATTAGGGGTGCTGAAAAAAGAATGATATTTCAAAGCATTGTGACATTTTAACTCATGCTACTGCATTGTAAAGGCAAGAGTTTTTTAATAATTTGCATAAATACTTAAAGAACATTCGGTATTGTGTAATTTGTTAATACACAATACATAATTGATGCATACTGTGGCCTAAAGTCCATGCATGCTTAATTATTTCTATAGATCAAAATCCTCTCTAAATGAAAATTAGATAAAAGTTTTAAAAAGATCAGTTACATCAGTTATTAATTACTACACACTTATTATGAGCGAATCACAATATAATTATATCACATATGATCTATAAATCAATATACCACTAATATATTACCAGGATTTCCATCACTAATATATATGTACTGTAGGTTCCATACATCAAAAATACCCCATATTACTTACTATATTACTACTATTATGGGGGCTTCCATTTCCTTTAAAGGAATCAACCAATATAAAAAAAACCCACTTTGTATAAAATCCAGTTTTAAATCAGCAGCACAGACCTTTGACATCTCAGCTAAAGGTTTTTAAAGTAACATCTTTGGAAAGGGACCATGTCCTCTGCAGCAGAATGAAAACCCATCTGTCACTTGCTTTAAGTTTTAATTTAATGATAGTAATTAATCACTTTATTTCATCCAGCAACATTTGCACACTATCTTTTATATTTTATATTTATATTTTATCTTTTATATTTCCACACTAAATTTATATAAAACTAATCTTAAGCACATAAGCTGTTAAAAAGCGGTCAAGTCCATGACAAGCATAAATTCAGTGAAGTGTGTCTAAACATTTGTAAGTCCATTTGTGAGAAATATAAATAAACTGCATTAAGACATCTTTAAAATTATTTAACACTCCTAGTTTATTTTTAGGAAATTGATTCTGAAACTAAAAAAAACTGAGAAACTCAGTTAAACTTGGAACTTACCAACTGAACCTTGTATATTGAGTATGGGCCTTTAAAGACAGTAAACACAGAGTCAATTAGTGTATCTGAAAGCTATACATCAATACAGACACAAAATCCAAAGCCATATATCTATATATATCTGATATTAATTTTTCATAATATAAACCGACAAGCTGTAAAATAACTCACACATACTACTTGATATAATGGTATCTGATACCATTTGACTTTACAAACAGGCCTTGATACTTGACTTCTGTCCAAACTCCTTTAAATATTCATTTAAATGCATGACTGCAAGTCACTTTTCCCTGTAAGTCAGCTATTACATCAATGCCACAGTTATATTTGTCATGCCTTCGCTTGGGTTGACAAACTCTGTCAGTCATCTTTAGTGAGGCAAATCTGTGAGACTATGTACAGCTTCACTGTTACATTGCGAGGTGATTGCTCATTTTCTTTCTTCTCTCAGCATGCCACACAAACCTTCTACCCAATATTTAATACCATACGCCAGGTTTCTGATATCATAAATGTAATTCCATTACACATGCCCTTGAGCTTTGACAGAGGGACTATCATAAAAGTCTGGAGATCATAAAGTACTTTAAGCAGCACTAATTTCTGTGCTTTGGCGTTTTACCTGTGGGGAAGAGTGCATGCGGTGGATCAATAGAGGCCAAATCTTGGCATCTCTCCCTAAAAGACTGCCAGCCTGCAGGACTCCTCTGCAACTTCCTGAATTTGTGGAACAGTTGTCCCTGCACACATCTATCCAGTGCTGTAATGTACCTGTTTTTCCTTTGAAAGAGCAGTACTTTTATTTTTGATGCCTTTGGTGAGATAAGAGACATGATCACACTTAAACGCTTAGTAATTCATAAGGTAAGAATGCATAGTTCAGCTCTAAAGTTTTTGTTCAGTTTAAAAAAAGCCCCAGGTTTAAATCACAGCTTAAAATGCTGTATATTTTCTAAGTAAAGCGAGTTGCAGCTGCGGTGGACATCAGACCACTAGTTATTCTTTAAAGTCAGTAGAAAATTACATATGCAAATATGTGACTTTTGCCACAATAGATATTATGGCAGCTTTTATTTATTTCATTTTTTATTACTGATATGATGCAAAATAAAAAGCCAACACAAATTCAACACAACCTTTAACACAAACCTCCCCAAAACAGTATCTGATGGAAATCACACAGTACAGCCACAGTTAGCTCATTAGTTCTATATTAGCAAGAGAAAGTTCATATTTTTTCAGACTACCATTAAACGCTAAAACTACACATTACAAATGATACACAGCAAAGCAGGTCTGTCTTTTTTGCACCTACCCTGCACCCACTACAAGCTGCAGATATAGCAGCAATAAATATAGGTGTGATTTGCAGTATATTGACATTTTTTCAGTAAGAGCGTTGGAGGCACAGTCCATAAATATGTATATGTGAGTCTTCCTCAATTTCACCCTTATCCCCCACAAAACTGAGTTTTAAACGACTGTCTGACATCCCCTCTGCTGGATATTCACATATCTCATTTTTCTATCCATCATGTTTTACAGCGGTGCTAACAGTACGGCCTCTGATTTGAATTTTTTGTGGCTACTTCGAACAGGAGCGTCTGCCCTGCCTCCAAAAAAATGCACGGATCAATTTCCAAAACATACCGATGCATTTCAAACAAAAAAGGCGGGAAACGGAGCCAGCTGTGAATCTGCGTGTGTGGGATTTGAATCAAGCGAGCAATCAACATCTCCAGCAGAGACGATTAGGACAGCGCTGATAAGATTAGCATGCAACAATCAATGTAATTTCATATGCAGCTCTGCAACAATTAAGACATTTGCGTGTGATTATTTGTTGATGCAATTTAAAAGCCGTGCGGTTTCCCCTAATTAGCCAAGGTGAGGAAACGCAGCCTGCCTTTGATTAGAGACAGAACTGTTCTACTCAAACAGAGAGAGACGTACCCTACCTGAATTGTGAATTGTGCCTGTCTGCTCGGGCTGTTTCTGTTTACTGCACCCATGGGAAGAAAAAGAGGAGAGGGGAAAACAAAACAACACGGAGACAGATGAACATGGTGCGAACAAATGACAGAAAGAAAAAAAAATCAGTGAAGTGGAGAGAAAATCAAAAAGATCTAAGAGAAAGCTGATCTTTCTTAGCTGACATGCTAAGAAAAAAATGGCTCGTGGCGGTTTGCGGATGACGGTGCATTAGCGCTTTTGTATGTATAAACATAAGATGAAAACATTATTTGGTTCAAAGCTAGACTGTGATGGGAAGAACAAGGGGGCGTAGGGGACAAAAAGTCAAAACTGGACATAATCATCATTTGAGGGCTGAATAAAATGTCAGGTACAACAGGTCAGCACAAACAGGTATAAGCAATTTTCAACAAGCGTGCACTAATTCGTGATAAGATATCTGCTCAAGTAAAAATGTATTGAGTTTTAGAATTAAATTATGATAACACCAAATGGCAAAGTGTTTTAAAGGCAGCTCTGACTGCACTAATCGGAACTAAACAAACGCAAATGCAATTTACTAATTTTCACAGACATAATTACATGCAACAGGGAGCAAATTATATTTTAATATATATCAGAAAGTGAAGAGGGAGAGAGACAGAGAGAAACAAAATTCATAATTCCTACATTGCTCGTCATGTTAGATTGTTTTACAGGTTAATAAAACAGTAATGAGGAAAGCAGGAGTCTGGGAACATGTATGAAAATGTGCTTTAAGAGGAAACAGGCTTACAGTCTGACAGTGAGATGGAGAGTTTGGAACTAAAGCAGGAGATGTTTGAGAAGACTGTGGGTGGGTGACTGTGTCACATTTTGGTATGGATGGAAACAGAAAAGCTCAAGGAAATATTACTCCCAAGAATAACAAGGAAATTTAAAACTGCAAAATGGTAATTTTCCCCAAGTTTTAATAAAAGAGCGCAGAAGTGAGGCTGGTCTAAACATTATTACCTGTCCTATACCTGCATAAAATCTGGATGAAGACAGTTTGGTCCCTGCAAGTCAAGTAAATTAATATATTCATTGATTTTTAAAGCGAAGTCGGTGGGTCTGGTAAGGGCCGCCCTACAGCATCA
The DNA here is from genome assembly GCA_036877545.1 of Yasuhikotakia modesta. Taxonomy (NCBI): domain Eukaryota; kingdom Metazoa; phylum Chordata; class Actinopteri; order Cypriniformes; family Botiidae; genus Yasuhikotakia; species Yasuhikotakia modesta. Next base: position 15,385 of record JBAJNP010006549.1, on the reverse strand, counting down.
CAGGGCAAGGCCTGGTCTCTCTTTGACCAATCAGAAAACAGAACTCAACTTGTGTGCAGCACAACTTGGCATATAAATGATCCCACAGATCCTCAAATCAGCACATGAACGAGGGGCTGCAAAACAGCTGTGTCATATTTACCATTGCTGTGGGCTGCACACAAAACCAGGAACCCATAAATATTCTAAAAGGGAATTTGTTTTCTAGGTAGCTTCTGGGCTGTGGAATGTGACTTTTCATCCTGACATTACACAAATCACAAGCATGGCTGGAGAGTGACTTCGATAAAATAAATGTGCGCTTCTGATCCCCACTACCGCTGAATGTCACTGTTTATATAATTATTTATGAACTTCTTTATATTACAGCAACGTTCCTGCCTCTCATGGCCATCTGTCCACAGTGAGGTATTGCTTTCCTGTTCTATTATAGTGGCCCTGAAGGGGGGCCCGAAGAGGCTGGACCAGCTCTCACCTTCTGTTGATGGTGGAGAACACCCTGCGGGCAGTCTCCAGTCGGCCCTGTCCACAGGGACTCAGACCTTCTGTCAGGGCTTAAGATCATAGTTTTTACCTTGACAAAGTTATCATGGTCATGTTTATACAGGCTAGTGGAGCAAAAGAGAAAGTACTTTAAAAGAAGCTTTAAAAAAAGAAGAAAGGACAGGAAAGGTGGCCTCTTTTCCTCAGTGGACTGAAAGCTAATGGCACAGTATTTGAGACTGAGAATTTCTGAATGATTATTTAAAGGCGTACGGCCTAAAATTGGTCTCTAAAGGTAATGGTGAAACTGTCAAATGGCATGCAAAGAATTGTGGTTAATCATACTGTATATGTATTAATGGGAACCAGTGGTGGGGCCGTAATGTTTATCACCTTATCTTTCCCACTGAGTTTTCATGCCTCATAATTTTTGTCAGTAACTGAATTATTCAGTGCTGTAATTTTTCTCTGTAATTTAGATGTAGTCTCGCAAGCCAGACTTTTGACTATCAGCATAATAAGGCTGACTATGTCTGGTGCATGTTCCAGTTTATTCTCTGTGGAAGGTCATTTAAATTACAGTGGAGACTTCTGTTCTGAAGATAACAAAAGAAATTAGTGGAAAGCGAGGGTTCACTTTTTGGTCAGACTTTTTCTCTATCCAAAAGTAATAAGTGAATATTTCAGAGACCTGACCGCTTGTCGTTGTTGCAAAACTTCTTAATAAAAACCTGAGGCTGTGAACCTCACAAACTTATTGGACTTATGCAACAAACTCGCACGACTCCAACACTCAATTTAACAGCCTAAACTCCTGTAAACAAACCTTCAAATATGCCAAACAAATTATCATAAATGATAAAAGGTTAAAACTCAGTGTACCATATAATCTGCATTAGAGCAAGAGAAACACAAGCATTTTATAATACATGTTGTTATGAGACAGCTTTCATCATGCTTCTAACCTCTAGTTGTTTCTGATTAGGTTAGTGGGACCTTCTGACCTCCAGCTCGACCAATCACATCCCTCATACCCTCTTATCTGCATTTACAGTCTGACCAAGCATTAATTCTATTTTTTGGACACACCTACAGTGTTCTTAAGCCTTACTTCCTGCTGGTGCGTGTTCTCACACCACTGCAGCACCCACACACTCGCACCTGATGCTTCCAGATGGAGGGCCATTGTAACGGCCGGCCTCATGCATCGCCGCCTCTCTATCAACCACAAAAGCACTTTGAATCTACATCCCCCCTTGTGTTAAACCTAATCTAGCCTCATATTTGGATTTTTAGCAAGTTTACCGCCTTCACTTTTCAACTATTATTTCACCAGACATCGTTTCCACATAATTCCATTCTATTCCTTGATTTTCCATGACTTCCTGAACTGATAGGACAAACAACGGGATGCTCTTGGCAACAAAGCCATTCAGAGATAACAGATACCTGAACACAAATAATCCAATTAATAATAGATTATGATCGTGACTGTAATACCGTTTGTTCTAATATTATTTGTTGCACTGCTGGTTTTCTTTATTTAAAATGCTTCTAAAAATAACAAATACACAAATAACAAAGGGGTTTAACACTTCAACAAACTAATTTATGACATCATTGTTCTCATCTGGTTTTGGAGGTGAAGCCTACATGAAGACTGCGAAGAGCAGTTTAGCTAAGCATTTATTCACAATATGCTACTGTATTTTACAATATTCAATATTTAAAGGGAAACAAAAACCAGAAATTTATTTATTTTTGCCATTTTCAAACCAGCCCTACATTATATCTTAATAACTGGGAATGAAAACCAATAGACAGAGAGAGATGTGGGCTATGACCACCTGATTACATCCTGGCTTCTGCCCAGCTTATCTCATTCTTATCTTGTGCAAGAGCAGCACCAAATTCTAAACCGAGTCACACTTCAAATGCTCATTCCCCATCACAGGCTCATAAACTCCTCAGGGTGTTTATCACAGACAGGAGGAACTATAGAGGAAACTATGACACGTCAGGTTAAACACAATACACTTCAGATGCAGGTTGAAGTAACAAACGAAAGCTCCTAACGAAACAGGGGCTGCTGGAGCTCCACGTGCAGCTAAAATAAATACAGAAGACTTCTGGCGAAAACATAAAAGAACCCACTGCTAAGAGACAGTGTTCTGCTAATTAAACACTAACGCCAAAACTAATCGCAGCTCATTCCGGGCCGCGGATCTCATGCAGCCGGAATTTCACTGGAACGGCATCAGTATTGTCCCAGGTGTTTCTCCACCAGCTAACAAATAGGTCAATATTGCCAAGTAACATAACAGATATTCTCTTTCTGTGCCATGTTTTTTTACTTTGTAAAGCATTATGGCAGACGCAATTGTACACATCAATATAAACACACAAATAGGATCAAAGCGCCAAAGTCTCTCAGAAACCTTCCCCACCTGAGTAAACACGGAGCTTTCATCTTCCTATTCCGGTTGCCCCGGGCACCCGAAACACTGGGTTACTCTTTTGCACGGATTACAACGCTATGCACACGGGCCACGTGCAAACGCACGGCTTCATGAGCTTCCTCAAACGTCCTTTCAAGCTTCCAGAATTAATACATTTTGGATTCTAGCAGGGAGACACAACATCATACATCGGATACAGGTGGGATTGGAAGCGTCAGCAACGGCTAGTGTTGGACGCGAGTAATATACTGCATGATGGACAGTTAGAGAGCTCCAAATAAAACAACAAAAGAGACCGTATGCAAAGCAAGTGTCTGGCGTGCAGATGGTATTTCAAAGCAATCTTCGAGTGGCGTTTGTGAGTGTGGCCATCGAAACAGGACGGATGGTGTACTTCCAAGTGCTGAGTCTCCAACAGTGCACAGCGATAACCTGCCCTGAATATCTGAAGGAGAAAGAAACTGAGATAAACAGACAGGAAGATAAGAAAAGACAAGCAACAGGGAAAGGATAGTGTACCATCAGCCAGTTATTATCACAAAATAAACCCCAAAGGGAGGTCCTGAAGGATTTCTTTTTTATATTTACAATACTACATATTACACGACTGCATGCAAAATGGAATCAGTAAAAAAAGCTTAAAGCTTCAACTAAAAAAAAAACAGTCCTATATTATAATATTTACTTATTCATTGTTAAAAACTTGCTGTGGTATGAAAAGATAAAAAATTATGAATGACACTGTTTGATTTTTTATTTGATTTTTTTTAATCAAATAAACGAATATCAAGTATATAATATAGCACAAACATATTTAAATGTGCAGTGACTGACCAATCAGAACTAAGTATTCCAGTGAGCCGTGTAACAACAGAATAAAAGAAATTAAAGTCAAGAGTGGCAGGCACAGGTACAGATTTGTGGGCCGAAGGAGTCAAAGGGGCCAAAGGAGAGAGTGAAGAGACACGTGAGTACAAAACTCTGGGTGGCAGAGCTTCATGCCATCCTCTGGTGACAACATCTCAAAACACACTGAGTGAACTTACATGGCCTCCTGCAAGAGGAACCTGCAGAGGCGCTCCCTGGAGACCAGCCCTGAAAGCAAAGCATATATCTTTGAAGCACAGTTTGCAGACAAGCACACGACACATAAACAGGAACAAAAGACGACTTGGCCAGCAAGACAGGCCTTGCACTTCTCTCAGAGGTTGTATACACATCATTAATTCACCTCACCTACTTACTGTGTCTCATTAATGCATTGGCTGGAGTTTATCTGTTTATCTACTGCCCCATAGGTCACTAAGATGTTTCAGAACGCTGCCAAAATCAGTGAAAGATAAGCAAGTAAAAGTTGATGGGTCAAGGTAAAATCTTCATGAAGGATGACTTCCTGGGAGCAAACAGAGCTTGAGGAGCGGCAAAGGCCACCTCACGCTGTGGAGGTCTCACAGCTGGTATTTCATCACACAGTTTGAGGTCTCAGTCATGAGCATACTGCTCTTGTTCAGTGGCTGTACTTCTGTACTGAGTTACAGTAAAGAGCTGCAAGCTGGGGGTCTAAGATAATTCCTCCAAGCTAATTTAAATGGCCTTCACAAAACTGAAAGGAGTCGATGAGCATCACAGCTTACAGAGCTGAATGAATGCTCACAACATTCTCAGAATGCTAGCTAACGCTACCTGAAACTTCCCTCAAAGTTTTCAAAAATGTTCCTGCATAACTTTTTAACAATATATAATAAATTCATAGATAAGTTTTTAAGTTGTTAATGGAACATTTACAAAATGTTACAGAAGTCTGAAAGAACATTTGAATAATATTCTCCATCAAGCAATAACTGCTTGCTAACACAATGTCTAAAACAATGGATAATTTAAACTTTCCAAGAACATTCAAAAAACAGTTTTAATGGTTTTAACTTAAAAGACATAGGGAAATATTCTCACATCAAAAGTGAAACTAAAAGCTAGAAGAATTTACATGAATTAATGTTTCCCCCAAATGTCAAAGGTTTCTTCACCATTTCTGTAGCCCTAAAGCAAATGTCTAAGATTTCAAAATGAAATGAAAATTCAGTAACAGGAGAAAGTAAAATATCTAACTTCTTCATCAAAAGTAGAAGAACAGGAAGTGATTACCGCCCAGCAGGCGTGTCATTCTATGACGCTCTGTGCTCTCACTCTGAACCATGCAGCGAGGAAAGCATGTGAGCTCGAGGAATGAAGTTAAGAGTTTAGTGTAACAGGTCTTCCACACAGAGCGATCAGATGGGCCCAGCACGCCTCTGTGAAGCAGGGCGGCCCCCTCGTGTGCAAATGCATTTAAATAAATAAATAAGCAAAACTAGCAGAACTAGAAAAAATAAATACATGTCTGTGAAGTTTCAGATCCTTGTGAAACAGGCTTGAAACGCTTCTCACCAGGGTTGGAAAGCTGAAAAGCAGAACAGTGGGAGATGTCCAGTAAGCGCCATTAACAGGTGTCCTCCAGCTATATAAAGCTGACCGCTGATCAATCTCTCTCACTGGTATAGATCCAACCGTTTTGGGCAGCATCAAAAAATGACTTATTCTGGCTGTAAGGGGGTTCCATTTGGCTAAATATTCAAGCATTTTAATAAGAACTGTCACTTCTATAAGAAAGATTTATGACTGTGAGGGAAATAACACAAAAAAACAGAAGCTAATCCATAAAACTTCATATCTCAGCTAGGGTTGCCAGAGCAAATGAGCTCTTAAGTGCTTTTTCATTTAAATAGCTGAACGGCAGTATGGAGGGCAGAGCTTAATATTAACAGGCTTAGACCGGCATAATAAAGCTGTGTAAACAGACATAACAGCAGAGAGAGACGTGTTACAGGACAGAAGACCTTTCAGCAGGTCCTGAGGTGACCATCACATCCACAAGAAAAATTAGGTTTAAAAGTAATCCAAACACTAAAATAATAGCGCTATTTTAACAAGGAAAAACAACATTTAAAGGTTAAAAAAATCTGCCACAAAAATGCTACAATGAAAACCTGTTAATTAGTCACCTCTAGGTTACCATATACAGTAAAAAACATATTTTTTACATTAACAAAACCTTGACACCACGTTTAATTTAACTGTTTTGTACTTTGATGTATTGTTTGTGTGACTAACATTGCGCATTCTTAAAGTGCCACACGTTTTTACCCTATATTTACAGTACAATTCAAAACTATTGCTCAGCGAATAAGAGTTATCTATGGCAGCAGTGCGCTCCACCGGAGCATTATACATCATACTGCTGTACAACGCATCATTTCCCTGTTCTTGGAAAGGTGAGCAGGTTGGACTCTGTCCATCTCTCTGTGTCTCTTTGTCCTGACAGGAGCTTCTCAGCGTGAACCTGCTCCTTCCTGCTGTGCGCCTGGACAGCAGAGACGGGGGGGACTTTGGGAAGTCTTTGTGGGAGAAACTGTGACTGCGAGACCAGCCAAGCATCGGCGTCCAGCGCTTCTGAAAGAGGCCAGTCAGGCCCCCTGGTGCACTGTGACTCAACAGAGGGCACCAAAAACATCTCTTCCTCTCGCTTTCAGCTAATTAGCTCAGCTGGAGAGAGAAGCAGGGTGCTCCAGAAAAAAAGACGAAAGAGAGAAAGAACAAGAGTTAAAAAAAGGAAACAGATGACCTCCTCCAGTTAAAGCTGCCTTAGAAATAGCTGACCCACTTGTAGACACACTTTCTGATATTTGCGTGTCCTCAATGCGGTAACCCATATAGCTGGTGTATTCTGCATAGGACAGGGCAAAAATGCAGAACTCATCTATTGCTGAGCGGGGGAAAGAACGATTGCGTGCGTGGTATTCGGAAAGCCTGAGGGTCTTGCGTTCGTGCACGTGCGCTCGTTCACCGCCGGCACATCTGAGGCAGACAGGAAGAAGATCCGCCCACATCCTCCCACGCGACTATTTCCACTCTGCCACGCTAGCTCTGTTTAGCATCGCAAGAGGAAAAAAGCCGCTTATCTAATGCAACAGCTACATAATGAGCACTCCTAATATTTCAGCTTTTCAGAACACTTTTCATCAACGCCGTTCGACACTGAGGTCTGATGCGATGGAGCTGCGACACATTAGTACCACCATAGCCACAGAATGGATTGTCAAGCAATCTGAAAAAGCCATCTGAATTCACTTCACATATTGCATATTAGTTGCAACACAAAGCACAAAGTCTGAAGAGATGTTAAATGCCGGGGGGAAAATGGACCGTGTCACCACAGCAGTCCAATTGAAAGCCATTTGGATGTAAAAGGACTAAAAGAATACTGATGGGGCCGCTGTCAGGGACCGCAACTCAGGGGATGTAATTTCTGACAGGAATCTAAAAAGAGAATCTCCATCATGCTTCTTAACCATCAGCGAGCAAACAAATTCAATTTATTAAAGCAACGATAAGCTCATCACAAACAGCGCAAATGCTGAAAGATGCCAGCGATTTACCAAACACTGATGTATCTTTTTAGATCAAGCAAAAGCAGTAAAACCTTTAGATCAAGTCATGAAATGTTATTTAATGTTCTTATAAGCAAGAGTCACAAAAGAAACAACATTAACTGTCAGAAGACTTAAAGGAACTGAATGCTGGGTATTGTCAAATGTGATGCTTTTGCATTAATCTCTGTTAATGAGTCATTTAAAGTTTGATGCACTTAAATGAGCACAGCTTGCTGACTCACTGCTAAACAGCAACATCGTCTGTTGTGGGCGCTTTTAAGAGGTGCCTGTGGGAACCAGAATGCACCTACCTTTTGTTCAAAATTAAAAACAAAACAAATAAAGAGAAGACTATCGGACAGGGGTGGAACAAGTATGAGATCCAATTATAAAAAAAGCAGACAGCCTGATAAAGTAAAAGTGTGCGATAAAGCAAAAATTGAGAATCAACTTTCGGTGCCCTTTAATAAAAGTCAGTGAAATAAAAAAGACAGATGTGCGATCTGTATTCAATTAGAAAAACTAGATTCAGCTCAGTGACCTCAGAACATTAGCAGCGTCGTCGGGAGCTTGCGTACCGAGTTTTAATGGGCACTCACCTCTGAGACTAAAACATCTGTCTGAGTGGTTTTGTCAGCTTTTTGGCAAGGAGTTTTCCGAGCAGCTTCCTGTAAAAAAACAAAAAAAACAAAAAAGGTATATACAGTATTACATAGAAATAGTATTTATTTAAGAATTCCATGGTTTAAAATTTAGCTCTTAAATCAGCCTAATCCAGTTTGACCCGCTTCTTCAAACTGGTTTGGTTTGCTGGTTTTAAAGAGGTTTTAAACACTTCAAATCTTATTGAACAGATTAACCAGCTTTATACCCAGCTTGGAGAACATCTGAAACCAGCTACGACTGGTTTAGACTGATTTAAGCGGTTTATTTATTTGCTTTAAGCTGGTAAGAGCAATGACACAGCACTGTTATATCACAGCGAAGACTTAAATCAAAGTATTTCAGGTCACATTCATATCAGCTATATCATCAGAAAATGTTAAGTCTTGACTTTGAATATGAAACAGGCTTAATCCTCTTCTTGAATGTGGCGGAACGGCAGACTAATAAAAATAAGAAATATGGTGCGGCAAAATTTAGGGCAGCCATACTTCATTAATGACATTCAATAAAGACAGTAAAAATTGACAAAGACAAGCCTGGCCAGCAGGCTGCCAGCTTCACCGGTGAGTATTATTTTATGACTTTTTGCCATGATTTATTAAGCTATTGTGTCCGCAGTTTTTCCCCCCTAAAAATAGAGCAGAGGTCTCTGGGCAGCTGAGGCTCTATAGTGATGATGTCAATGACCAAATACTCTACAGCGATTCGGGTGTCATCAGCCACATTACACATATGTTTAAACATATGCTTAATAATGAGCTCATTAAATTCAGAGTATCCAGACATTACAGTAGAAGAAAGAACCATTAAAGTCCTCTGGCTAAAACTCACATCACAGAAAGAGTTGAAAACATTGGGTTCTGAACTGCAGTGTGCATCGTAGTGTTTACCAACAAGCTATTTTCTGAGAGAAGTGTGACCTTCAGAGAGTGCTGAACACATTTTCTGAATGCAGTTCTCAAAAAGCAGATAACGACATCATCAGTGCAGACTTCTACATAGTGAGTCAAAGTCAATTTTTTTCAATCTTTTCAGCGCAAGCTATGTTTAAGTCTAGGGAACATTTAAACTTGTAATTTAATGCCATGGGTGAAACAATAAGAGGGATTTCTGATGTCAAAGTGACCCGAATTCATTTGTTTTCAACAAGCCATTGAGTTCCGCCATTATAAACGACAGTGCCTGACAAAGTTGGCAACAACCAATAGGAGTGCAGATTTTTCTCTCCCAATAAAGTTGGAATGTCTTCTTGCAGCCAGCAACACAGAGACTCTGCCACTTATTTACTTAGATGTTTTAAAGGCCACTTGCTGGGTCTACAGCACTTTCTCTTGTCCAATCAGAAAATAGCAGTGCTAGATAAGACTTACAAATCATAAATAACAGTCAGAGATTGTTCACAACGTTATGAGCTTTGTGCTTTGTTTGTCCTTTTGCTTTTACAATCCTCTTTAGTGCCCTCTACCGTTTTTATTTGTCCTACCCCTCCTCTGCGCTTATCACACCATCCCACCCCTTTCTCTAAGACCACCAGTCTATAAATCCGAGATAGACCTGTCATATTTCCCCTTCACTCGTCTCTCTTCTTGATGCTGGGGATAGAAACGTTACGCGTCTTATAGCGCATGTAAAACATGCGACGATCTGTTTACTGCGCAGTAAGTGAGTCTATCAAATATAATCTCAGTTCAAAGAAAACGGCTAAGCAGCATCTTTATACCTTTCTAATGCGAGCACTGAGAGTGGAAAAGTGCATGAATTCAACAGGACAGTTTAGCCAAGAATAAAAATTGCATCATTATTCACTCACAATCATTTGTTACTGTATACTGTAAGCCTGTATGCTGCTATCTTCTAGTGAAACACAAAAGATTCAATTTTTTTTATTAAACAACAGCTGCACTACAAAAGCACAGCAACAGCATGAGCTATATTCTTCTATATAGTCCTTTATATAGTGCAGCAGTACCATAGCTTTTGTGAGTTAGACTGTAATTTACCTCATTGAGGTAACCTAAATTTGGTCTGCTTGTCACACAATGCTATAGTGACTTAGACTACAGCACAAGTTGAATATACAACCTTAATGGTACCTTTTTTGCCCTTTTTTGGAGCTGGACAGCGCATTATAAACTCTGTTTGGCAAACAAGAGGTGATTATGTCACACTAATTTGGAACAACATAAGGGTGACTAAATAATAACATATTTGTGATTGTAACGCTTTGGTGAACTCTTCCTTTGATGAAAACTGTCCTGTACATCATTTATAATTCATCAAGCACATTAGCCAAATGACAATGTGGGAACGAAACCTTTTTTTGATCACACAACTTTCTGAGGGCTGTTTGTTATCTACCAAAAAGCAGCACTGCTCTGATTATGAAATCAGAGGTGTTACGCTCAAATTCTGAAATGTTTGAAACCTCACCAACTCTGCCTGCAGTCGGAGAATGAGTTCGTCTCTCTCCTTCAGCTGCTGTAGCAGGAACTGGTTTTCTTCTCTCCCAGGATCCTAAACACAAAGCACACACAAAAATGTTTTTTTTTTTTTAAATAAGTCAATCTGAGTTATTCAAGCCATCGCCCCCAGTTTGAATCTGCAGTTTTTTGTGTGGGTGTAGAACCGAAGCGGCTGAGAGGTGGAGGTGTGCTTTTTGTGCCGTGGTTTCAATCTCCTCCATAAACTTCACCTGAACTAGCAGCCACTTTCCCACGACCTTGTGCTGTCAGCATCCATTATGTGAGGCTGGGGGAGGGGTGGCAATGCTTGCAGCTCCAAGGGCGGCAAAGGAGGACCGTGGGGCCCGGGAGCGGAAAACGGCCTCAATGAACGACCCTAAAGAACCACCGAAACCGAAAGCTTTTTCTCTCACTGGTTGTTGGAGCATTGGAGAAAAAGATGGACACAACACGAGTTACAGCCCTTTGTGAGAGATCAGTGAGGATTATGATCTTCAATGTCACGTACTCTGAGACCTCGCTGTTCAAAGCTCTGTGGTTTGGTTTGAATACGCTCCTTTTGTTGACATTACATAAACATCTCAAGGGGGCTGTTGTCAATCTTTGATGTTTCTCAGCAAAGGAAGCTAATTTCTGCTTGGAGATGACAACATAAACTCTGCAACGGACATCACACCTATAACATTGAACGTTTTGGTGAATCCAGTATTTTTACTTTTGTTTACAAGATATCACATATGCAAATAATTCACAACATCGCAAAGGTCATGTCCTTATAAACGCAAGCGGCAGACGGGCAGGATGTAACCTCCCTCAAATCCCTGCCTGTGGGGAATATTTAAATGATTTCTTAATTATAGAGGTTTAACATGAGACACTTTATCTGCACAGTGCAATGGAGGACCTCTGGAGAGGAGTTCGGTCACACACACTCGCACAGATAGGCGACACGCAGGACGGAGAGCTGTGTCTTTACCCCATGCTGCAGAGCCGCATACGAAGACCATCCCCATCTGTCTGTCCTAGATTAAATGCCTGAGGCAGGAAAAGGACAAAGAACCCAATAAAGGAGAAGGTCCAGCTATCACAGAGGACTCATCATAAACATCAATGCTGAACATTATAGCAATCAATGAAATCAAACAAATAATGTTGGGAAGAGCTTTTCTGTTTATATACTATGCTTTCATAATAACTGTGCTTTAATAGTAACTGCTTACATTAGTAATTTGGGAATTCATAAAAAAAACTAAACAATTTTTTCATTAGTCAACTTTTTAATACCAAAATAGCACAACTGTGATGTACTCCGAGGTAAATTGATAAAAATCTTCATTTTTTCCTGTATTGGGAGTTTTGTGATGTTACACACTTTATTCAGGACACCCTTGAGTAGCACTGCAAACACAACCTTAACAAGGTGTTATTAATACGCTAGTGGCAGGCACACTGGCAATTGCCCCAGCCCAATCACATTTTCCCAGGATGCAGCACAACCAGCTTTCCCATCCCTCAGAACAACCACAAGAAACGCCATGCTATCGTCACGGGAGACCGTTTTTCCACAGGCACTAATTATTAAGAAGGTGGGGATAACAAATGTTTGGTGAGATAAGTTTTCTGTTAAAAGTAGGACGAGAAGCAACACGGTTTCGTCTCAGGTGGGTTCTGGGGCCTTATTTTTAAAAATCAGAATTTTTTTTCCTTTTTTTCCCCAGGAATGAATCAGAACGAGTCCCACCCCTCTGCTGTCAGCCGAACACAATGTCAGCATCGGCTCCTATTCTGAGCATCCCTCTTTCCCGCTGCGTGGCGCTAGGCTATGGACGAGCCGGAACGTCACATGATAGGCTGCCGCAACCATCGCTTCTGTTAATGCTCCATGTAGGTCACTAAAGAGGACAGAGAAAGACGCAGACCTCGTTTCCACTTCGCTCAACTCAACCAGATTTTAGAGCCCTTTAAAAAACTGTCCTGATGAAACTCAAAATCCTCTTCTACCAGCAAAGAGTTCCTGGTACAAAATCATAAACCTTTCCTGATGACGGCCTGGCCCATCTCTGAAAGATTAGGTAACAAAATCTCATCAAGTTAGTGGGGGAATTTTATTGATGGTAGAGAAAATAGTAACTCAAATTTTATCACAGAAAGAAGGCAGTATGAAAAGAACAGGGCGTGTGTAGGAGCAGCACAATGGCGCAAGAAAATTAACTACATCAATAGAAAGAAAACTGTCTCAAAACAGTCTTTCAGTGCCGTTGTAACGTTTGATCTATGGGCGTTTGAAATTTTTAGGAAACATGTGAATCTGTGTTTTTTATAAAGTGTGACCCAGCAATGATACCTAAATGGCTATTAGTGTTCATTCAAGTTGGCTATTTTCAAGCAAATATTAAAGCTGCTTGAAGGCTCACCCTCAAGTCATTTTAAACCCATATAACTACTGATGCAGCTCTTATGTGAAACAATGTAATTGTGACTGAGGTTTTCAGTCATTATTGGTTGGGAACAACCAGAGGGGAAGTAAATAACAGATGTTTGTATGTTTAAAATGCAGACAATTACCTTTAAGGGGAGTGATTTCTCACTGCAGGGGCTTATGGGTAAAGAGTGAAGGCTGCTGGCAGGGCTGATCTCGGTGCTCTGAAAGGCAAAGATCATGGAAATCATAAAACACAGAAAAAAATAATTAATAAAAAAAGAATAGAAATAACATGCTTCTCATTTTGCTTTGAACTGATTGATTCTGAGGTCACTCTACATAACATTACAATAGTTTAATCTTGTTTTCAACTATCTGACCCTATCTGACCAAGACATAGCCAATGGCTACAAAAACATGTTTACCAAAGATTTTAGAATACCATTTGCACTCATGTTTAAAACAGATCAAATAATCAATATAATTTGCAATTTTCAATAACAACATCCAAAATTAAAAGGATTATCATAATTCCATGTTAACCCCACTGAGACGATGTTTTTGATGGTTCTAAGATAATAATAATCCTTTCAAAACTGTAACAGGCCAACTGTCCACATTAATATTACAATATGTTTCAAATAAATAATGAAGAAAAGGTGGAAGATATAAGTCTGACGGGTGCTGTTACTCTGAACGTTACTGCAACAACACAGTTTAAGAGTTCACAGAAAACATTCTTTAACAATATAGTGATTCATTAGTCATCACTGCTGAATACGAGGTACTGCCAGTGTGGGCGATGCAGTCACACTAGCGCCCTTAGCACTGGGGGCTCTGCGATGACCAAGCCTTCTTATAATACACAGTATGTGTACATTTACCCTGTTAGGACCTTTAGGTATCTGGTATCTATATTTATAGCTATTGTATACTGTCAACACTCGTACATGTATAGGTGTCTCCTGCAGTAAAGTGTGTATCTCATGGTGTACACTTCTTGAAATTCAAATTTCAAATGTGCATTTAGTTAACAATGCATTACAATTTAACAATTTGAAATTGTGATGCATTGTTAAGTTTTATGCAGCACAGCATTTTGGTGAAATTTGATAGACTGTAGCCTCAAACCCTTTTCTGTCTCACATGGTCAGAGACACAGAACAACCAGACATTCAGGGTTTAGGCCCTGGGGCCCATGGCATCCAGTCACATCACTGGTGGGAAATGAAACAAATATTTTATAGAAAACAAACAGACTAATCAAAGTGGTCTATTTTTCCAAACAGATAATTACGAACTATTACAAAACTTTTTACAGCAAACATGAATGAAGTTTTTAAGAGTTTTGGAGTCAGTTTAATAAAGAACTGAAGATGTCCTGAGGACCTGGGATACATGGTTTTTGATTAATGTGTCGTCTACGCTTGCATTTTAACTACGAGAAGAAGACACGAAAACTGTAATGAAAAGTGTGAAAATACCAAGGCAATCAAGAGGATATAAAAGGAAACAAAGATAAGAGTTTCACAAATGCAGATCTGTCCTACCACAGGAGCGTCACCCTGTGCAACATAAAAACTAAAAGCACAGCTCTCATTATGAAGTAATTATCAAAATGGTTATATATGCACATGGCTATAGTTATGCAAATAAACCTGACAGAAAGCACAAAAAAAATACAACCACAAGCCTAAGATTAATTTCACAAATGACGTCTAGCCAGATACTGACAGCATCAGGCAAGACATGTTAATACTCAAGCCTAAGTAACATTAACTACAGTATGTCTGAGGGGTCAGATGCTAAAATAATTGAAGTCATAAAGGCCACAGTGCAGGTTTAAAACCACAGTGTTTTATTCTGTTCAATGAAGCCCTGGTTATTCTGAACTGGCATTGCTTGTAATTAGTCAGGGATGTTATAAAAACAGCCAAATTTAAAAACGACACCCCTGAGAAAGAAAAAAATAACAAGCTATGTTTAAAAATGACCGGTTAGGCAAATATAAATGCATAAGTCATTGTGATTCCTGTTACATAGTGGTTTACAAATGCTGATGGAGGCTAATTTGCATGTTAATGAGAGAAGTCAGTAAAGTGGCCAAAGAACTTCCTCTTTAATATTCATGTTCCTCTGTTGTGAGCCGTTTCTGGCCCTTCACTGAGGAGAGGGACTGTTATTGTGGTGAACTGTTCATATAGCTACTATACTGTTATGGGCGATGGGCGTTCTGATCAATAAACACAGCTGGGTGAGCGTTACTTCTATAACTAATACAGGGTGATTCTGAGGTTTTTTTAAAGTGATTATGGTCCCTTTAGGGTGTTCAATGAAATTCAATACTACTACCACAGCATCCACCTAAAACACTGTCATTGCTATATTTTTATATCAAAGGTTGGATAGGCAATTTATATATACACA
>JBAJNP010006548.1:0-21350 GCA_036877545.1 Yasuhikotakia modesta | reverse complement strand
AATCTATTTCCTTGTTATTAATAATGTTGTTATTAAGGGTTTTAACATCCCAAACACAGAACACAATCAAGAACAAGTAACAATAGTTAAATAATATAATAAATGTCCAAAGAAAGAAAAGAAAGTTCTCGTTGCATTTTTATGTTGCATTTTCATGTTGCATTTTCAAGACATTTTGAGTAGTATCAATATAATTTAACAAATGTGTCCATGTTATATAAAATGTTCTTATAGAATCTTTAAACAAAAATATTTTTCCAGCTTTAAACAAAACAATTTCTTCTATTGTGTTATATGTAGGAGGCGTGTTTCCACTTAGGAAGAATAAAGCCTCCTAGCCAGTAATGTGGTAAAGGCAACAACTTCTGATGCTGTTGAAGACAAATTTGGCCTAAAAGGAATTCTGAACAGAGCTGTAAAAGGGATTGGAGTGGTTGATTTGTTAAGGGTTTTTTTTTAAGTATTAAATATTTTAGACCAAAACTCTGTCACTCTCAGACAAGACCAAAACATGTGAGTGTTATTTGCTGGAGATTGTTTGCACCTTTTGCAAATGTTACTTTTGTCTGGGTATATTTTGGCTAATCTAGGACAGTGTGAAGGGGCAGGTTTTATAGCTTTCTTGTTGAAGGTCTTTGGCTTATGGTAGGTGATGAAAACAAGTTTTTTTCTGACAATGAAAAAATAAATACTAATAAATACCGTAAATTAGGTTTACAATTTGTCTTTTTTGATGGATGTTTTAGTATTCAAATGTTCACTTTTTTAAAAATATGACGCCACAAAAAAGATTAGTTTTGGTCAGGTCAATTTATTACATGCTGTTATCACGTTTTAAAGGTAGTATGCACACAGTGTATATTAGCTAGACTTTAACAACCCTGTCCAACGAGTAATCACACACGTTTATTTTACTATCAGATTAATTTACGAGAAACCTCAACCTTAAGCTATTACACAATMACAACTTCTTGCAAAATGTTCTCCTACATTTTCTTCAGAGAATCATTATGAACGAAATTCATGTTGTTTCTTCGAATCTTTAGAGTGAATGTTAGATAGATTCTCCCTGTTAAAATGACAGACAAAAAGACAGATAGATCAGGCATTTGCTAGGTCAAATGGATTGAGATCTGAGAACTATGCAATAGCTTTAGTTGTGACTGACATGCTGACATGTTATGGAGAAGATCTGAACCTGTCAGGGAAAGATAGGAAACGATTAGCGCGTGCACAAATCTCCACTGGTGACCCCTATTTATGTATTTATTGTGGAAGAAGCAATAGTTAAAATGAATAATTAATAAATGTTATGTTTTGGTATGATTATCAAAGTAGGTCTGAGTAAAGCTGTCAATTACGCCTGTCTTGAAAATGTACGTAGGCTTATTGGCATGAATAGACTCCCAAGTATGAGTGAAGATAGTCGTGACAAATCCAATAATCGTTTCAATTATAAAATTATGTACATGTGCAATATATTATTCTGTTCGTGTCTTATACCGTGTCACTGTTCCTCCGATAAAATAAAGGATTTTGAAAATCTGCTTCAAGTTGACGAAAAGCCGCCTACTGTAAAAAGCAAGAGATAGAAACACAAAAGGGATAGTCAAAAAATAAGGAGCGTCGTTTTGTGGTCTGAGCAAAAATAAATGCTGGGAACGGCTATGTATTTCAAGAATATACCTCAATTCCCTTCAATTGAAATATATGTCCAGTCCTGCGACACTATTATGTTAACTGATGTATTTCCATGTTCTGCAAGAAATCTATTACATATCCTACAACTCAGCGCCAGTGGCCGGTTGTGGCTCATTGGTTATGGTGAGAAACAGTGTTCAGTTAAGGTGTGAAACGAAAGAGGTGGATCGTCCGTGCATAAGAATCAGGAAGCTTTATTTCCTTGCCACATCAAATATGTGTGTGTGAAGGACAAAACGAGGAGGCGGGCTTACGGAGAAACCAAACCACATTTCGCCCTCCTTCTCCATGGGTATCTAGGTGAGGAGAAAGTCAGGCGCAAGAGCAGTGAAACATTTAACTCTAACATTAAGCTGCGTACAAACAACAAGCTGGTTTGCATTTATTTGGAAAACTCTTGCATTAACAGACTACTCGTTTGCGGCGTTACACGTTAGTGTTTATTGGTCGACGGTTTTGTTTTTAAGGTCCGCGTGCGCAATGATGGCCACCTACCCAGGCCCCGAGGATAACCCCATGATCCTTATGGAAAACAACTCATGCACAACGGAGAAAGATCGGACGAAAGACGAGCCGCCACCCGAGAAAGGAGCCGACAAATCCGACCCGACCCAGAAACCACCATACTCGTACGTGGCGTTAATCGCGATGGCGATCCGCGAGAGCTCAGAAAAACGTCTAACGTTGTCCGGTATCTACCAGTACATCATTAACAAGTTCCCTTTCTACGAGAAAAACAAGAAGGGGTGGCAAAACAGCATAAGACACAACTTGTCACTTAACGAGTGCTTCATCAAAGTACCCCGAGAAGGCGGTGGCGAGCGCAAAGGCAATTATTGGACCCTGGATCCGGCGTGCGAGGACATGTTTGAGAAGGGCAACTACCGCCGCAGACGCCGCATGAAGAGACCGTTCAGACCTCCACCGACGCACTTTCAGCCCGGTAAATCTCTGTTTGGCGGTGATGGATACGGTTACCTCTCCCCGCCCAAATACCTGCAGTCGGGGTTCATCAACAACTCTTGGTCCCCAGGGCCGTTGCCTTACTCCTCCTGTCAGATGAGCAGCGGGAACGTGAGTCCTGTTAACGTGAAAGGTCTGTCTGCGCCGTCCTCGTACAACCCGTACTCTCGCGTGCAAAGCATGGCTCTCCCGGGCATGGTGAACTCTTACAACGGCATGGGCCACCATCATCACCATCACCACCACACGCATCCTCACACGCTTCCGCACGCGCAGCAACTCAGTCCCGCCACGGCGGCGCTACCTCCGGTGTCCACCAGTAACGGAACGGGGCTACAGTTCGCTTGCTCGCGACAGCCCACCGAACTGTCCATGATGCACTGTTCTTACTGGGAGCACGAGAGCAAACACCCGGCGCTGCACGCGCGGATTGATATATAGCGCGCGTCACAGAACCAAACTTTTACTGCAGAAAGACAACTTGAGACGGTGATGTAGTGGTTTATGGATCCACAGATTCAAAGGCAACGCCACACAAAGATTGATTTCACGAAAAACCTGCAGCACGAGCTCGCTGTTAATGGCTTCACGGCGAATGACTAACGCGCGCAGGGACTAAAGATTGTCTTTCACAAGACTGAGCTGTTAAGGACACTTATAAACTGTACTGATCAGCAGATCTTGACATTTTAAGCCGTGTTTACCTGAATTCGTTCTTAACACGCTGTCAGTGACTTTGAAGAGAAGTATTAGGTTATGAACCCTTGTTCGTTTAACATTATTAATACGCGTTGCTTTTGAATGTTTAAGGATACAGAGGCGCTCCGGACGGGTAGTTAAACTGAAGCTTTAAGGAGACGCTCACACCTGTGTTTTGCCCGTTGCTTTAGAGCAGGACCCTTGTTTGAGGGTCTTACAGGGGTCAGTGCACGTGACTGCTAGTTTTTATTTTGTATGTACTTTTTTAAACGATGTGAAATATGATGTTGTAATGTCTATGACACAAAGGGACCATGTTTAACTAGCACTTTTCATTCTTTTTTATAGGGCTAGCTTTCTATCCTTTAATAAACCTTTCGTCAACCTAACGCTGGTCGTGAATGATATAACAGAGAACAGTTCAGCGTTTAATACAAATATTACTCGACAATGGCAACACAATAATTACCCATTTTGTGCATTTCGTTTACTTTATGTAGACTGAAAATGTAAAGGTGATGCGAGATTTTAGTGTTTAAAGGTACAGGGTAAAACATATTATATAAATAGGACTAGATCAAATATATCAAATAAGGTTATACAAAAATATTTAAACATAATTTCTGCTGTGTAAAAAAATCGTTGTAACCACTTTATGCGATAAAGTGTATGCGATACACATTTGCTTAATGTAGGACTTTAATGTAAGGGCAGTATAATAAAATAATTAATGTTACAGCATGTTCGGTGAATAAAAAACAGATTATTATATTCGCAAATATCAACAAAAGAAAACACGTAACATCCAGGAGTCCAGGAGTATCTAATCTTGTGAATTTAGGACATCATCATGATAGAAGGCAAAACGTTTGGCCTGACATTAAAAATGTGATAATTAAGTAAAATGATACAATCCAGGATAAATGTGGCTACCGCAAACATTTACAAATAGCTTTAGACATATTATTGACACATACATATTATAAAATATGTGCTACATAACTTACGGAGTTAGTGTGTTAATGTTTACGGGTCGTTGGATGGCTTTTTGTCTGGGTCAGCGAGCCTGTGTCAGAGGTAAAATACAATGGATTTATGATTGACAGATGCAAAATCCATTCAAAATGAATTCAAAGTTGAACTGCAGTAATACACGCTCGAGCGATACAGATCAACAACTCATTGTTTTTCAAACACGGATCACTGACAAGCAGAGCTGTTTTATGGGAGAAGTTGTTCTGCCGTACAGACATGGTGTCGCCTTTTTACAAAAGAATAAACAAGTTTTATTTTAGGCAGCAGCACCAGATTACATAGATTCGTCAAACGTGACTGCATTTATATGTGACAAATAGCATTATAATAATAACGAAATAACATAACGAAAATTGAGTCTTAACAAGTTTATTTCTAATTAATTACTCCTGCATAAAGAGATGTACAATGACCATATATACCTGCTACAGATAAATAAAAAAACTCAAATGATAATGACGAATGATCATTTTGAAAAATCTCAACAAATGTATATTGTTTCAAAATTAATTCCTAGCTTTTGAAATTCAAGAAAAAAATCACTAGTTAGGTCAATAATAATATGAAGAAGGGGTTTATCGAAATGCATGGCAAAAGACTTTATAACGCTGTACCATAAAATTGTTGCATTAAATGATCAACGCTCAAGAAATTATTAGTTATTATACACTTATAAAAATATATTAGAAGAAAAATAATTAGAATAATTTCACGAAATTGACTGAACAATCCACATAGACAAAAATCACACCTTGTCTAAATATCTGAAGATACTGTTTAAATATTTGGACATCCACATTAGTTTAAAAAACGCTTATATCGGTCATTTACACTTACTTACGATATGTAAATGACCGATGTTCGATATGCAGTTTCACAATTAAGCTTTTCCATATTGGGTCAAATGGCCCAAAGTGTCCATATATTTTTTTATTTTATTTGTATTTTTGAGAGATATAGTAAATAAAAGCTATTTATTGCATACATTGAGAAGTTGGTTACCAGGTTTGTTTGTTTCGTGTCAAGTGTTGCACTAAATAGTAAAAATAAAAGAATTATTAAATTATTTTAGATTTTTTAAATTCTATGTATTTTCACTTTTTAGCAAACAATTATATTATATGAAACGATCAGATTAAATTTTAAGATAACTTTGTGATGGTTAGTGATGATAGTTTCACGTTTCCCATCACGCACTCGCGGACCACTGCAGTCATTTTTAGGTGCCAGGTGTGCGTCACACAATACACCCGCAAGCAGGATGCCCTGGAACAGTGGGAGGTGAGGGTGGGCCTTCTTCAAAGTACTGACGTGTGTCTCAATAAAATCGCATCAGGGAATGCTGTCACCCAAACAACATGCTTAATGCTTCCTGTAATGCTATTGACGGGGTTGTCCACAGGTGTACATTCTGTTTATACAGTTGGATTATACATTACATACAAGAAACTAACATTTTCAAAATAACCATTTATTATTGGTGTTGCTATTCAACACCGTGTGATGGCTATCAAAACGTTTAGACAGCAGCGCAGATAAAATAAATTGTGCTTTAATTTTTAAATGTTTTATTTGTTTGAGTAAACCTAGTTTTACATTTGTATAAATCTTATCAAACATAACCATAAAAAACAGACATTTAACATTTTTCCGATGTCGATACAAAATATTGTTTTATACTTTATCACCATGACACTGAATAGCCTATAAAGTGTTTCAGGCGGTTATATAAATTGAAACCAAATGCAGACTTTTGTTGGTGTCAAATTATGAGCACGTCGACTGATCACATTTATTCTGTTTTATTCACATTTATTCACGGACCTTTTATAGGTGTATATGAAGCTGTGTGACGGCAACAATGGTTACGTCAACTGCTTGATGCACTTTCACTTGCATGCATCTTCACACGAACAGTGTGCCCTTGTTGTGCAAGGTTGGTAGGCAACAGATTAAAAACGACAAGACGAATAAGGTCAGGTCGTTTTATGGGATACATTACCTTAGTAAACCTCGCAAAAGGGCGCATCTGAGCGCTTTTTACAGCAGTTAGAGTATTCATCCCAGAGACGTCTGCACGGTGAGCAACCACAGCATCCCGGCTGACCCGCTCTCGGGTGTCACCACACAGGCTGCCATGTTTCGCAGTGCTCGGGTACACAATTGAATTCCCGGGATTCTTAGCAGTGGTTTCCACGAGGACTCGCGCACTTCGCCCCGCGGCCATTGAACGGGAGAGAGAAAGGTCAGCAATGTTTGCTATACACAGGAAAACAGCCAAAGATTTGATTTGCACAAAATCCGGCAATTGTTACATTTTTTGAAATCCAAAATAATTTGTTCAGTAGAATTAAGTGGTATCATTTTAGACCTTTCCTCCTTTTACTTTTGGACATGCAATGGAGATACGCCGTACGTGATGTTTTCTGTTATTTACTGTAATGAACAATAGACGACATGAAGTAAGTATCTGTATGAAATAATTATTACTGTGGTGTATTAATTATATGCCACGATGGTTTATAAATAGGAAATGTACACAGAGTTGTTTGGCTAACCCTAGAGACAGAACGTGCAGACGACCATAATACAACACTACAATAAGACACGTGTTAGAAGAACGAACGCGTGAGATTGGGGCTAAATTACACAGGGACCCTAAACGACCTCTGGGTATAAAGGTCGCTAAGATGTTATCATGCAGTAGATTATCTAACAGCACTATTATATTATGTGTGAATCAAATGTTCAAAACCCGTTAAAAACCAAAAACGATTAAAAGACTTTTAGGAAAACATCTTGAGCCTAATGGAGAATAAAAATGACCTGGGCCCTGTTTTCATTTCTGTCGTGCTGCCAGCGTTTGTCTTCACATCCTCCTCCTTTGAATCTCTTTTCCCGCCGCTCTCTTTCGCTTTCTTATCGGTGATGAAAATATAGCATAAATATATAGTTCCGTTAGCATCACGCAGTTGTATTTTATTTGTACTTTTTGGTAATTTCATACTTACTAATTTGCAACGTCAATAATTTAACAAGCACTTAATTTTCATAACCATCAAATTACAAATTCACAACTTCACCTATATGACCTCATAACGTTAGAAATCCGTCGAGTTACGTATTATATTCAACGTATTTGTAATACGTGACTTACTGGCGACGTCACCGGCACAATAGCATTGCTATTAAAACACCAATTCAACACTCCGAAAGAAAGACCTTAAGGCTTTAAAAACAACTTTCATCAGTACCTTCGAAGTCGAAAATAACAAATAATGAAATTATATACTAACTATATAATATATAGATTATATTATAGTTATATATTATAATTCAACAGAACTTAATATAATAACTGACAGCAATAATAACATCTTTCTTAAAGCTGGTTATTTACTGGGAAGGTTCTCTGACATGAAATCTACTTTCATCACGTGAGACACAATCAATAAACGACTTTTATAAAAACGTAAGAAATACAGACACAAAGTCTGCGCACGCGTCCATCTATCTCTACTACACCATTACACGCCACTGAGCGCGGTTGCGCGCAGTTACCACGGCAACTTGCGAATCGTTCAAACGAACCGTCCTGAGCTCGTGAACGCGCTCTAGCGACGCGCGCGGTATCGCGAGAAACGTGTTTAACTTTTAGCGACGCGAGTAAAGCGCTTCACCAATGGCAATGCGCGATACAGATGATTGACAGGTGACGTCAGCAGAGCGTTCCCAGAGGTTGCCGCTGGAAGCCTCGAAAATTATAGGAACAAAAATAAAGAGCAGGATGAAGGGAGATATAAGTAATTGCTATTCATTTATAGGCACATATCTCCAGATATACGGAATTGTCAGCCATATCAGCTAAGATAATATGTAGTGGTGCGCACTAGTGGCGACGCAACAGCTGGCATTACTACCATGTCTATAACATTAAGCCGTAATTGTTTCCCTCGTAAACAAGAGGAAAGGGCCAGTACTGTATGTGTGAAGGAGCCATTACACGACTCCAGTCAGTTATAGGACAAAACAACCTCAAATTAATTCACATTATTTCTAGCTTCTAGTTAAAGCGTTTCGGTTATTT
The DNA here is from genome assembly GCA_036877545.1 of Yasuhikotakia modesta. Classification (NCBI taxonomy): domain Eukaryota; kingdom Metazoa; phylum Chordata; class Actinopteri; order Cypriniformes; family Botiidae; genus Yasuhikotakia; species Yasuhikotakia modesta. The sequence goes on along the minus strand of JBAJNP010006548.1, from coordinate 12,865 downwards.
TTTGTTTCTTTTATCTTCAATCTTGTCTGCTAACATTATGCTTGTTTATGTACATTTATAAAGCGTTTAAAAGAAAATGTGTTGTCTAAATGTTAATTTGGTAAGAATATTATATAAGTTTTTACAATAGACCTTTATCATACTTCCAATTTTGGGAAGGTGAACAGTGTACTGTTATTTCCGCTACCATCTCTGATACCTCTTGCAGGTGTTATTGTATTGTACCTGGCTGGATTAATTCTGAACAACGACACCCATATCTCAGTTTTAACAATTTTCCTACCAACAAATAGAGAGGGCTAAACTGAAGTGAGACTAATATGACAGGAATGAAGGTCCTTCCTTTAAAATAATATGCAAGAGTATGTCACGGTACAATATGCGAAATATGTCTAAAACTAAAGTGGAGAACTTCTGACACACTGCAATACATTTACTTATCAGTACAAGTTCTGTCACTAAAGATCTACCTGAACTGTCTTAATTCCTTAGCATAACAGAAAACTTTAAAACCCTTCACAATACAACAGAAAATGTTAAATACCCTGTAACACCTTAGACCGACACCATAGTTGCTCCTCTACGCCTAAAGAAGATAAAGCAACAGCAGCTCAAAACTGTGTAATGAGTATAAAGTATAAAGATAGCCGATGAAAAAAACTGACCATAACTGAAAGCACAAAAAACTAGAGGACTTCTATATGGCATGGAAGGACAGTGTTTCAAATTACAGGCTGTAATTGTCTACCTGTCAAAACACAAGCCTAGATATTTGTTTGGTACAGATGTTATTTCCTAGAAAGAAGATGTATCTAATGGTTTCTAATCAGGTTTTAGACCATGATATAGTATAGAGACTGCTTTCATTAGAATGACAAATGATATGCTGTTGTCAGCTGATATACTATTGACCACCATTCTTCGTTCAACATCATTCTCTTAAACAGGCTTGAAAATAATGTCAGCATAAATGGAACTGCACTCGTATGGTTTAAATCATATTTATCTGAATGCTTCCAGTTTGTTGCTGTGAGTGAAAATATCTCATATTGATCACAGTATGGCATGCCACAGGGCTCAGTGCTTGGGCCTCTGCTTTTTACCCTGCATATGCTACCTCTGGGAGCAATTATTAAGTGACATGGAGTAAGTTTACTTTGCTATGCTGACAATAGTCAGCTCTGTTTATATAAGATCTTATGCAATGTATAAATTTACAAAACTAACAGAATGTGTAGTTGATATAAAAACCTGAATGACTAGCAACTTTCTACTTCTTTCTAAATTCAAAGACAAAATAGAAGTTTCACATGGAAAACGACCTAAAACACTCACTAGTAGCTGCACTGCAGGTTTAGTACAAAAACATCAGCTGTTTTAACATGCGGCAACCCTTGTTTTATTTCTGTTTTACAAGAATGAATAAATATATTAGCCCAATTCTGTACACTGCACAAACTGCCTGTCAGGCATTGTATAAACTGAAGCTCGTTTATTCAAACAAGCTCCTTTCTCATTACGGTCCATCACGTTCAATGCAATCTTAAATTGTCAGCCAGTTGATAATGCTCAGAATTTCAAAATCAAGCGCAGGTGGTAGATCCTTTTCATACTTGGTGTCTGGAACAGTCTTCTCAGTGTTGTTCGGGAGGCAGATATATCAGAATAAACCTAGATTAAAGATCCATGCTTTTAATCTAGCCTAAACATAGCCCAGTGGATTTAATAATCAGATGCCTTAAATGCTTGTTAGGCTGAATTAATTCATGAATTAATTAATTAATCATCATTTTTTAAACATTTCACAGCACAACAATTCTGAGGTATGTTTACTATTTGTGCTTTTGAAAAACTTATTCTTAGGTAACTAGTTGCAACAATATTGTTAACTAGCTAAAGCGATTAGTAAGTGTGTGACTTGCCAAAAGCGATTAGTAAGTGTGTTATGATACATTTTCCCCTAATGTTTCTACATCAAGTCATCAATTTATCAAGTATCATATGAGCAATATCATATAAATGAACTTCCATTGTTCCATTGTTTTGTTTGTCAGTTGACATGCCTGAGAATGATACACAAGTTTAAGTTTTTGGTTCAGCTCCAAAACTGTTTGTTCAGCACTGATGACTATCGGCTTATGATGTTGCCCTTAGCACCCAGAGGCTGATTCCTGCCTATATAGCTACATGGAGAGGGAAGACAAGTTCTCACTCACTGCAGCAGTTCTTTGCTGATTACTATCTGAAAAGGCACAAATGCAGATTTGTTGCTTTCATGAAGACCTCAGCAAAAAACACAATAAGGTTGGATTTGTTAACCTTATAACTACATTAGTTAACATGAACTTAAAATAGATTTATAGCATTTAAGAAAATAGCATTTATTAATTTTCATTGGTTAATCTCAAAAACAGGTTATGGTAACATTAGTTAATGCACAATGAAGTATCATTTACAGACAATAAATAATTGTATTTGTATTAACAAAAATTAACAACAATTCAGAAAGGCTGAAGTATTTATCTCTGATTGGTCCAGTTGTGAGAGGCAACTCCCAGACAGGGTTTGAACTAAAGAAACTCACAGAAATGTACCACCTCATGCTAACACTTACAAGGAGATTCTTTAGTATAGTGTGGACCAGACAATGACTACTTTTAAGAGGGAGATGAGGTTGTGACATGGTGACATGCTGCCAAACAGTAAAAGCTGCCTTGTTCATCTTTCATGCCCCCTTGGTGGAATAGTTTTTCAGTTAGACAACTGAGATAGATATGCATCCATTTATTTAAATGATCCAAACAATTGTAATTATCATCAGTTCATTAACTCTATATTCATAAACCAATTAGTATCCCTAATGTACTAATATACATAAATAATTACAATAATACCATATATTCTGTACTCTGTGTTGTATTTGATCAGTTTTCTGTGTTTTTATTTTTATTATATGTAAAGCTGCTTTGAAACAAAGCACTATACAAATCAAACTGAGTTGAATGGAATACTATACAGTTCTGACTCCATAATCATATTTTTTTAAAAATACCATAGCATAAATCTTATACTTTTAACAATATTCTCAAATTCCCAGCCCATGAACAGAAAATTACAGGGCACAGTGTCTGTTATGGAAAATTTTCTTGAATGCTGGCACTATGTAGACATTTTTTTAAACCTTCCTTCTTGTATATGTAACTGCAATCTTTGTGAGCTCCTTTAGCAAAGTTCTGTGAATGTTTGTTACTTTTTTTTGTTTGTTAGATATAATGTTTCTGCTGACAACCCAAACACACCACCAACTTAAGAGTACATATTTGATTTTTTCTAGCTCTTATTACTCAACAATCCAACCCAATAAATAAATAATAGAGAAAATACTAAGAAAAAGTGTTCACCTTTACCAACCCAGCCCCAGCCTCTCTGAGACAAAGATCTTAATGGTTTGAAATCTAATTAAGAAGCAAAAAAATGTCCTTTCAGGAAATTACATACTTCTTGGCCAAAGTTCACAATTAAGCAAATGATTATATTTTGATACCCATAATTATATGCCTAGGCATGGGGTCTTCTTTCAAGTGTCATGTGTGTCTAGTTATAGCTGATGAGATTATGAGTCAGACTGGTTGAGTCCGTTAAGGGAATGTTTAATGGAATAAGAATGGAATGGGTGAATAATGGAAGCATGCTGCTTGAGGTCCACCCCCAAAATATCAGCCAATGTATGGCACACTTTAGCTGCAAACATTTACACATACTAGTGTCTTTCCTGAAGGTGATAAGGAAAAATACATATGATGTTTGCTTCAATTTCCAAACATTTTCCTTTAAGTGTTTGTATTAGCAGACACTTCCACATTTCTGTAGTCATCAGTGGAATGGTTGAAAAGAGAGTTTATGCTTTGAAACTTGATCTTCTTCAGCAGTCCTATTTCTGCCTCAGTTCACTGCGGGAAGAGTGTTTCTGAAATGTTAGGAAATGGCTATCAGAATAATTTAGATCTGATCATCTCAAACTAAAACATGAAAGACAATGACTATCAAGTGTAAGGCATTAGGCTGTAGTTAACTGATGAATTTACCCCACTGAAGAGACTTTGATTGGCCTAAACACCTGAAAACACAATGAGAATCATCGTTGTTTTAAAGTGTACGAAAAAGCCAAGGTGATTGCAATGGATACAGAAAGACACGGTAAGGAGGATATTTCTTGTTCAATTTAAAATGTAATTAAAATAATATCATGAAGCCAGTGAGTGAAGAAAAAATGTAAGAATAAATAAATCAGATTTAATGGACACCCTTATTCAGTACTGTTTCAGACCGCTCACAGACATTACACATAATAATTTAATGACATTTTATATGCCCTTTAGTGGGCATTCACTGCCCCCTGGTGGTTTCTCAGTATACTCAAAGTTACTAATGTAGTAGCTAAGGTGCAATAATTATGGCCTGTTATTATTTTTGGTGCTTGCGAAGCAAGGCATCACTGTTACTGTGTTGCATACTTCTTTTTCTGGATAAAAATTCAGTACATAACTTGTCTGCACAGTTTGTCATACAACCATGAATTAGGGTCAAATCGACTGTGTTATTGAGGAAAGGTGGGCTATGACTTTAATAGCCATCTGTGTATGATGTTTTTAGGGTGTACAAAAAGTGGATGAAAAATTTCACAGACTTAACATTGGGCAGAATTTGAAATGTTATAGCTCTGCATCAGAATGCCGTGGACACTTGAGGGTGGGTCCACTCATATCGCTCTGCTTAGCAAGCAGCAACAAATAATAACCATACAACTTCTTAGCCGTAACCAGTTACAGTACCCTAGCAACCACCCCATTGACTTTTATTTAAAAAGGTGAGAGGCTTCAGAACACCGTACAGACGGCCTCTTTTGACTTAGTTTAGCAAATAACTAATTGTTTATTTATAAACTAAAATAAATGATATATTTTAACTTATAAGTAATATTTTTATTACTTATACATTCTTTTATGACTTTAATATTACCATGGAAACTGTTCAGTCATCCCCCGGGAACCATTTAGAGCACCCTAGAGAGCAACATTAATTAGCTACATCTCAGCACCAGAACATCATAGATACATGGGCTTCTGATTCACACACACATCCACCTATTGGTTTTGGTCAGATTTCTAGCTACACCCCAACAACCATGTAATAAAATGAATAAGCCATATCGCAGCATTAGAATGTTTTTGAGAAATATGTCTGGCCCTATTGTACCCTATTTTTACTTTTACTTACTTTTTATTATAATAATTATATATATATTAAGTTTATAGAGCCTTAGGTTCCCTTAACATGCTCAAAAAGTTCTAAAGCTTGGCACACACCTCAGAGGTGCTCTTAAAGGATTTATGAAATAATAATATTGATGCCATTTAATATGTCAAACTTTAAACCCACATTTGTATGTATTTGTGCACTTAACATGCTTCAAATGTTCATAGTGGTCATCCGTTAGGTTTGGAATAAAGCTTAGATATGGGTGTGGTGGAGCAGCTCTGTAGCGTTCCCTTTTGTCTAAAAGATTAGAGATAGGATTTGTTTCCCACAGTCACTACACTTGGTACATTTTTTAATAATCCTCCTGTGTAAATTATGGGGTTGTCACCAAATTTGGCAAATATTATTAGTAGACTGACAAAAGTTACTTGTAAGGATTGGCAGCAGGACATGTGTCAAAAGACTTACAAAAGACTTTAAGATACACTTTAAAATAGTCTTTAATTATTTTAAAAAATTAAATGCATGTGACAACTATGCTTGGTTTTCTGAGAAGCACCCATTGGCAATGGCACCATAGTACTTGGACTCGTCTTCGCTGCTTGCAGACATATTTTTGGTCTCTGTATATTTTAGAAGGTGTGAGTTTTAATGTGCCGGAGGAGAACTAGCCCTTTGGCATGGATGAGCCACGGTGGAGCATGGTTTCTCTGAATTCTTTTCATTCAAAGAATTTGATATTTTTCTTTACATTAGGGGGCAGCATTGAATGTAATTTCAGAAACACGCTGTGCAAAAAGATCAAAACCACTAGAGGTCAGTAAAGCGAACCAAACTGCAGACGCGCAGTAAAGTGTAACAGGTCGCTGCCGGGAACTAAAGAAAGATCGTCAACAAGATCTTGCGCTTTGGTGTCATAACTTATGTTAAAACATGCATTAAAATATTTGCTTGTTGTTGCTTAATATTTCATTTTACATGATCCCCAATCATTATAATTATATTCATATTAATTTTATGAAAGTAGTTTTGTTGTCCTGTAAATAAACATACATACAAGCAACCAAAGCAGTTTAATAAAGAAAAGCGCCTTAACAAAGTTGTATTGGATAAACAATTAAAACTAACTAGTTTTTTCCAGAATGTTCTAGACATCCTGCTCATCCCATAGGAATGCGTGAGAGCCACGCAGCGCGTCGGGCCTAGTCTGCGTTTACACGACATGAAACGCGCTCGCCGCCTCGTCCTCCGTCGGCGTGTTCCGCTAATGCGCTTCCTGCTAAAATCACGACTCAGACGGTAAGACGTCTGTGAACTGTAGGGCACAACAGAGGTTACGTGTAGAAAGGGAGGGAGGGCGTGCAAACCACGGAGGAAAAACCAGCGATCGTTTGTTTCACCCAAACTGTTAAAGAAGCAGGAAGCGGAGCCGGAGCTGCTCACCTGGACCGTACCGAATGGAGGACTGTGCTGGGAACACGGGTGTAAAAAGCTCTGCTTTTCACCTCCTGTATTGAGCACTAAACCTGGCTGGAGTTTTTGGAGTACACCTCAATACAGCTTTTAACTGGTTTTGTGTGAAGCCCGACTGGACTGGCGCCATCCCTGTGGGAATAAGCAGTTTAAGGTGAGAGCTCGGCTGTGTGAAACGGGATTAAAGCGGTGCGTGTAGCTCACGACGTTTCTGGTTTACATCGCATCGCGCTTTTGTTTACAGCGAACTGTTGATCACATTTGTTTAGAGTTAGAAGTAACGTTTCATTTACCAGTTTTACCAAAGCAGTTTGTTTCATTAATGTCTGAAAAGTGTCGCACGTTGCGGACATTTGTCTCAAACTAGGATGAATACAAGATACGATGATCTACATGTGACGAGCTTTAGAGAGATTCTGGTGGCAGACTGTGACGTCATCAGTCAGGGGACAAAACTACTGTGGGATGCCCACACTCTTCCTCAGCCAGAAGAGACCCACCGTGGTGATGGGGCCATAAATGGGTTGATTCTCTCAGTCATGTGAGAACACAGTGTGTGTGTTTGTGTTAGAGGCACAGGGAAACAGAACAAGAGACAAAAACACATATACTCCCAGGGCTGACTGTACAATTTAAATGGCAGATTATTTATAGGAGAGCTCATAATCATTCTAAAGTAAAACTTTTGAAAATGTGAAATAAGGACACTGTTGTACTGATAAAGGTTTGGAAGGGTTTGTTGTGTAACTTTTCCCACACTGCTTTGCTGTGGACACCATGCTGCTGCTCCTTAAATCATGCAGTAATTAATTTCATTCATAGAGTCAGCCTGACAACCAACTAACTACCCAGCATCTGCATAGACACTGCTCACATTTTCTTCAAAAAAATGTAAAACTTCACTCCATGATTAGGTTTTAGGTTTCCTAAAATATAGCCAGACATTTTCTGCGGATGCTATGTTCCTTGACAAATATCTGCTTGTCACATAAGCATTACAAAACTGTGGAGGATTGTAATGTTTGTGAGAAGTGTCTAAATCGCTTTTCTCTGTATGTGCCCATCATTTGATCAATTAATGAAAGGACAGGACACCTGTGTTCAGTTCCTGTGTCCCCTCTATTCTTCCTAGTTGTGGCCTGTATGATTGTCTGCTCCAATTTATAAATCAAGCTAGGCTTCAGTTCCACAGTTTAAACTTTCACTTTCCTGTACACATTGTTAGGTTTACCCAGTTGTCTTTTTCTAGGCTTGTTTGCAATGCATATGCATGTTCAAACACCTGTACACACACACACACACACACACACCTGTATGCTTGTGAGAGCCAAGTGCTAAACGTGCCTACACTTGGAGTTCTTAGCTTTCCTGCATACAAGTCTGGACATGCTAAAGAATTCAGCATGGAGAAACTGGGAAGGAGGGAGTGAAATGATGGAAGGGAGGTGGGGAGAAAAATGGAAGGAAATGTAAGTGGTATCGATTCACAGTTTTTGAAATGGCATTCTTACAACCACACTACTCTTACCATTACTGCAGTATATTATGTATACTGTGTATAGTATGCTTGGATAGCCTATTACATTTTCAAAATGGGCAAAACTCTATGCACTGCATTTCCTGTAATTATATATTTTACTTAATGTAAGCCAGAATATTGCACACCTAGCCTGATCTTCTATTTCCAGTGCAAATTCTAAATCAGATGTAGTTACATCTGCAGTTCCTAAAACCTTTTTCAGACATGCGGTAAACTAGTTTAAATGTACCAAATAAGTCCTGTTTACTATTAATTATTCAGCAAGTAGTATAAGCTAGTATTCTGTTTTGAACATAGTCATTGTTAATGTCATGTTAATATAAAAGCTGTAACATGGCTTTATTGTTGTATGCTTTGGTGTGTATATGGATGTACCAACTGATCATTGTAAATTGACTGGTGGGAATTTGGGCCAATATTTCAATCATAAACATGCACACACATGTTGTATGTGCATCATGTAAATGCATTACAATCTGTGGTGTGTGTTGTTAGTTTCTAAAGGCTGTGCTTTCCATCTGTCAGCACTTACATAACTTGTTCTTGCAGACACGTATCATAGGGTGTTTAAACATACTGTTAATTAATCATACAGGAAGAGAGAGAGAGACAGGCAGCAGTTTGCTCCACCCACAGCTAAAACTGGACCTTTGTTCAGTCGGGTCATGGTCGGTAACTGATTAACGTCTTTTAGACTGCACTTTGCTTCTGCACTAAAAGGGCAACTGCACAATACACTCTAAAGGTTCTGTGAAGTGTTTTTCTGTACAGTAGACCAGTATTCATTGCACAGTCATTCAACACACACTGGATGACGACTTGGCATTTTAGATATTTGTTTGGATGTGTTAAAATGATTGATATGTGAAATATAAGAGGGTGTGTATGACAGCTACAGTGTGGTGACGCATTTGGGCAGATTGTGTACAGATCCTTTTGGCCACACCAGCATTAACTATATTTTTAAAAACACATTTGACATCATAATAACAACATAATCGTATCATGGTTATTTTCTCCCTTTTGAGGAGGCTTTACAAATATAATTACAGAAGTGCCTAGTTTTGAGATCATCTTTAGTTCCTGTAAATTATAACGATGCTCTTGAAAACATGTTGTCATTATTTTGAGCAAATCATGTTCCTCTTTGTGACAAATACATCTTTGTGCTGCAATACATCTCTTAAACACAAATCAACTATATAACTCCAACTTGTTAAAACTTGTCATTTTTATTTTGAAGCAATAAAGGTTTATTTATTGACATATAAATTGCAAAATTGCAAATTGTTTTGCAATATTATTTTGGTATTTGCCAATGGAATAAAACAGTCCTGTAGAAAATATACTGGTAATTTATTAAAGGGCTCATTTAACAAAAAAACATTTACCAAAATGTCATTGAAATTTTGATATGGAGTTTGATGTACAATACTGTAACTTTCACAACTGAAAACTTCTTCCCTTTTTTTAAAAAGATGTTCAAACTTGCAAGATGGCTTCTTCCAAATGTGACTTGTAAGAAAAACATGGCTGCCCACAGCTTTGGAAATTTGCTGTAGATGTTTGGCAAAAACAAACAAAATGCATAAAATCACAACTAGTTTAATTGTATTTATAGTAACCTGTAGTATTTAGCATTTTAGGTTTTTATTCTATAAAGCAATAGTGGTATTAAAGTACAGTATTTCATTGACTTCATTTCAAGAATTGCTCAGTGTTAAAACACTCATTTTAAACTTGAATACTAAAAAAGGAAGACTTTCTTGGTTGTGGACACAGGTTGTGTGTGTACTTGACAACTTTTTAATGTGCTTTTTATTACAAATCTGGTCAAATGGTGTGAAATATTGGAGGTCATAGTATTATTATTGTACATTATAAATGAATCAAACTCCTTCAGTGCACTGTCAGAAAAGATGTTTGTGTTAATGCAAATTACGTGGCTCTGAGATCACTAAAACAGTGTCTTTCATTTGCATTCTTTAATTTAGTGGTTACATTCTGCTAGGATATTCTAATGCTAAATGCTAATTTTACTTTTTTACAGAAATTATTCACACTCATTATTAACAGAGTAAAAATTCAGACAAGTATCAAACATAAAGGTGGACAAAATATGAATAAGGCGTGTAGAGTCTGTCAGCCTGCATAATCTTCTGCAGAGCAGATGAAGGTTTTTATCTTAAAGTTTGTATAGCACATTTCAGCATGGCTTTCCTTTCACAATGGAATGCAGACTTTCCTAAGAGGCTGTTATTAAAAGATTGGGCAGGGCCAAATTTTTACTCATTTCATAGAGGAAGAGGTTAGCCAATCATAATACAGAAGGATTGCACAAAGGCCTTCAGAAGAGCAAAATTTGTGTGTGTAAAGGGTCAGCAAAAGGGTGGAAAATTACCCTGTTTGTATGTAAGAAACCTTAATATTAACAACAATGTCTTAAGAAGAAATATTATGGTATGACTCTTAATGACTAAAGCTTATGTGGTGAGTTTCTTTTAGCTACGGCGTTTGTTGGATGAGTATTGTGTTCTTACATAAAATTATATTTTGAAGTGTGTTAGTAACCAAAACAGAGTGGGACCCTTTGTCATCAATTGTATTGCCACAAAGTTCCACCCCAAGTAAAGGTCATACAGGTTTGGATTGACCGGAGGATGTGTAAGTGATGGAATCATTTTTTGGAGAACTTTTCCTTCAAATATATAAACTTCAAGCAATGATATTTCACACAGATTACTTCCTGTACAGTCATGCCCAGATCAACTTATCTAATGAATGCTTCCTGAAGGTTCTTTCCTGACACATGGAAAGTTGTCAACTTTGGTCTGGTTGCCAGAGACATAAGCAGGGGAAAGGGTTTAGTCGTGTGTGTGTGTGTGTGTGTGTGTGTGTGTGTGTGTGGGTGTGTGTGTGGGTCTGTGTGTTGTGTTTGAGATGTGGCRAGGGAGATGTCGTTGTTTGTGGACTCTACATTCCTGACATTCCAGTGGACCAGAGCTGATGAGAAAAAGTGGAATACCGCTGGGGGGATGAGTTGTAATGGTTGTACCTTTATTTGCCTGTTTATGTTTGCTGTGTGTTGAGGATGCAGTGATTTGTATGTTTCAGTGTGTACACATAATAATGGCTATGCTGTCTTGTGTGAGTGTGTGTGTGCGTGCATTTTGTGTGTGTTAGCACTGGGGTTGGAAGCATACTGCAGTGAGCATATGCATACGTCATTGCTGAGGCTTTGTGCATTGTCCCTTGCGTCCTGCTAGCATTGTCTTCTTTGAGTTATTGGGAGTGACGGTGTGTGTGAATTTTGTTTCAAAGCAGCTTTACATATAATGATGACATTATTTAAGCACATGCTGCAGGTCGAAATCTTACCCTGTCTTCATCCTATTTAAACTGGTGTACAGCTGGTGTTCGGCTCATTTATGGCTGCACAGTTTCTCAATAATATTAAAAGCCCAATATGGTATTATGCAATTGTGTCTGGAAAAATTGCCTACCCCGTCCATGTTTAAATTAGCTAGAGTTACCAGAAGTCTTGCTATGTATACTATGAGTTGTCCTCTCATGCTAATTTAGGGACAAATATATTATGTCTCATGCAATATGTGGGACATTTCAGACTGTCTCATATTTTCTCATCTGTGTCTCTCTGTCAGATGCAGCATCTGCTTCCTGCCATCATGGAGCCAACTGAGAAATAAGAGTCAGAGAAAGCAGGTGAGTCTATGAGTGTTTCCTTTCATACAGTAGAAATACACATGGGAATTATTTGTTGGCATATTTTTGTAAGGGGTATTAATTTTCTGATTCAAAATGTCAAAAATGGTTTGTGCAGTTATGTGGATAAAACGCTTGTAATGTCACATGATCCTAAACTAGAATTTGAATCGATTTGATTGGCTGTCAATGTTTAAAAATCAGCCGGAGGAAAAAATGTACTGAAAAGAATCCCAACTATGTCTTTCACTTTATCATTATTAGGACTGTCACTTTTTGTTTGATATTCAAATATGCTTCTATCCGTACTCAAATGATAAATAAACTATTTGGTTTTCAAAGTGCCATGTGTAGCACATTTCTTACAGTCCATAAGACTGTTCGTTTGTTTATTTCATTGTTTGCCATCTCATCCAGTAGCAAGGCATGCTAAATGTATTGTAGCATAGGCCAAATTCAAGCAAATACGCCAATCACTTACCCTGTTTCGCAAATGAAACCTAAAGCACAGAACAACCTGAGCAGACAATTATTTTGGGCTCTACACAGTGGATAGTAAAGGAACCGTTAAACATAACATAGTTTGCGGACTGTGCAAAAAACAATTTACGCTTTCAAGTCCTGTTTTTGTCTCCATTTGTCACATTATACAGGTCCTTTTCAGAAAATTAGCATATTGTGATAAAGTTCATTATTTTCTGTAATGTACTGATAAACATTAGACTTTCATATATTTTAGATTCATTACACACAACTGAAGNAGTTCAAGCCTTTTAATTGTTTTAATATTGATGATTTTGGCATACAGCTCATGAAAACCCAAAATTCCTATCTCAAAAAATTAGCATATTTCATCCGACCAATAAAAGA
>JBAJNP010006547.1:0-25262 GCA_036877545.1 Yasuhikotakia modesta | reverse complement strand
TTGTTGATTGAGATGATCACACCAGCGCTTTACGACTCTATGGAGGGGGCCTAGGTCTCTTGAATATCCACCAGTAGCTGGATCCAGTTAGAGGCAGGCTGATATAAATCTCCCCAGGGAGGAAGCCCAAAAATAACAATAATTATTGTAGCTGCTGTACATAATTGTTTAAGCAAGAAATCAAATACTATATAGGCGGAAGTAGAAATAATTTACGGAAGTAGTGTTGTGTAATATTAATATCAAAAGAATGCTAGGCTAAACAGATGAGTTTTTAGTCTGGATTTGAACTGTATCTGTGTCTGAGCCCCGAACAGCATCCGGGATGCTATTCCACAGATGTGGAGCTAAATATGAAAAAGCTCTACCACCTTTTGAAGATTTATTAATTCTAGGGACAACCATAAGTCCAGAGTTTTGGGATCGTAGGGTACACAGTGGGTTATAGCGAGTTAGAAGGTCCGAGAGGTAGTTAGGGGCTAATCCATTTAAAGCTTTATACGTAAGCAATAATAGTTTGTAAGTGATACGAAATCTGATGGGCAACCAGTGTAGCGATGATAGAATAGGAGTTATATGATCATATTTTTTGTTCCTTGTAAGGACTCTTGCTGCTGAATTTTGGACTAATTGCAGTCGGTTTATTATATCGGTTAATAATGCATTATTATAACCTAATAATGCATTACAATAATCTAATCTGGAGGTCATGAAGGCGTGGACAAGCTTTTCTGCGTCAGATCTTTTTAGAAAGTTGTGTAGTTTAGCTATGTTTTTCAGGTGAAAAAACGTGGATTTTGTGATATATGACACGTGATCTTCGAATGACAGTTTACTATCGAATATAACGCCTAAGTTTTTAGCAGTATTAGATGTGGTGACATTACATTCATCTTATTTGAAGTTGTAGTCCGATAATTGGTGTTTACCTGACTTTGGCTCAAAAAGAAGCATCTTTGTTTTGCTTGAGTTTAGAAGCATTTGCCATCCAGTGCTTTATCTCTTTAAAACAGTCTGAGAGTAATGGTAATTGTGTGATGTCACCTGGTTTTGATGAGATGCAAAGCTAATTATCGTCTGCATAGCAGTGGAAATTTACACCGTGGTTTCGAATAATATTTTCTAAGGGGAGCATATATAATGTGAATAACAGAGGGCCTAAAATGGACCCCTGAGGCAGGCCATGTTTAACTGGCATTAATGATGAAGATTCCCCTTTGAGTAACTTTGTTCTAAGGTGCGCAGGACCCTTTGTGATAACAAAAGGAACAGCTTGTCCTTATCCTTGAGGTCAGACAATGTGAGCCATAGATGTCTTTCAACGGCCACCAGGGCTGCCATAGACAACCCAATGGCATGGGTGGCCTCCTTGGTGGCGCACAGTCTTTCTAAGCTCGGTCACACCCTCAGATGTGACCTTGCCGGACTCATCTATCCACTTCAACAGTTCTGCCTGGTAGGCCTGCAGAACGCCCATAGTACAGAGCGACACTGCAGCCTGACCAGCAGCCATGTACCCCCTGCCCACTAAAGCTGACATACCTCACAGCGGTTTGGAGGGCAGAAACAGAGCTCTAAATGAGGAGGCCGCTTCAGGTGACAGATAGCCTGCGAGTGTCTGCTCAATCCGGGGCAAAGATTTATAAGCATTTTCAGCCAAAGCCGTCACATTTCTGGGGGAGGCAGGAGAAAAGACACAAGAAGAATAGGGCTTCTTAGAGACTTAGAGACCTCCATATGGAGGTCAGAAAAAAAAAATAGGCTCCGGCATGGAGCCTTACAACTGACTTTGTTGCTAGAAACCTATCGTGTAGCAAACTGGGCTTAGCAGCTGGAACTTTTCCAGGCCAGCTAATGTTGAACAACCTCCACAAAATCATTGTAATGGGGCAACCCAGAATGCCCCTCAGTGCTCTCAATATCAATCTCCTCAGTAGATGAAAGTAGATTCCCCCTCTGGTGGGAAGAAACCACAGAGCGTGCTTCCGAAACCAGAGAAGGGGCGGACCTGGCGGGTGAGGAATGATATAGAGATGAGTCCATCTCAATTCCCGTTATCAGGTACATTTGCAAACCTCACGAGTGATGGGCCGCCGAGGACCTGGAGTTTTTGTGGGTATATGAAGTTACCCTTAAGAAATTAATTAACTAATTGTTAATTAAATAAATTCATTTTTAATCATAGTCCGAAGTGTTCAAATATCTTCTTGAAAAAAGAACAAATACTTATCAGTGGTCAATTATTAAACACTAACACTGCAGTCCCTGCACAAACATCATTTTATGTCTGCTTTATCATTTCAGGTTTATGTCCTGCTAATTTGTCCCCTGGGATGTAATGTCTCTCTCTCTCTCTCTCTCTCTCTCTCTCACTCTCTCTCTCTCTCTTTCTTTCTCTCTAACTACCTTTAAAATGCTCTGATGCTTTCCAGAACTACAGCTGCTATTATGTTTTTATGTGTGACAGGGTCAGCAATAGCAGAGCTGAAACGGAGGGACAATGGGAGTCCTGCAATAGCATCTTTACCCAGGAATGATCACAAATATTATTGACCTAAATAAATCCCAAGTCACTACTGATGTTGTTGGAACTGCCCCCATAGGACCCTCTTAAAACAGCTGCCACAATTAACAATCACAAATGTACCTGTTTAACCCAAAAAGGCTGGTTACCCATAATGCATCACAATAATGCTGCATCCAATAATGTTCCCTCAGAGGAACTTGAATGAAGACTCTAATGAAGAGATAACCAACACAGCTCAGGGGAAAACTGCCACTATTATTGGTTCAGGAAGACAAGAAAACATGAATCTCAATGTCTGCAGTATTCTGCAGTATTTATCATTGTTAATTCCGTCTCTATTTTAAGCTGTTGTCATGTGAGAAGGGCTAAATGAACCGTGGGCATGTCCAATGCCCTTGACTGCCTGTGTGATGGATGGGCCTGTCAGCCAATGACAGTGGCTAGACAATTTCCTGAGATGTTTTTGAAGGGCTATTTGCAGTGACACAGGGCCAATGGGGCATGTTATTGGGCAAAGACAAGGAGTTGGACTCGGTATGCTCCCTTTTCACACAAACCATTGAGAACAGAAACCTCTCTGGACACCAAACCAAAATTGTCAGGGGGAGAACATTATAGGGTTCTTTTTTTAAAGCCCCAGCTATAAATATTGTTTTTTTCTGAGCACCTAGTGTTGTCCTCTTTATGACATTCATTATGAAGCTTTAGCTGGACCTCTGAGTTTGATAGATGTGTTGACAATATTTTAAAGGTCTCTTTTCTGCCTGGGGAAAACTATGACAATATTTCCACAGTCAGATTTTGAACACAAGCTTGAGTTTTACATTTTCTGTAAAAAATATGTGTGGTTCTTGTAGTAAAATTGGCATACAACTTTCAAGATTTTCAAATTTATTGCTGAGTGATTTCACATTGCCCCGGGTCATGGGGGGGCCAAATAAATGTGTCTTTGGGGGTGACCCATGGGGGCCACCTATAAAAAAATTTGGCCTGGATCTGTGAATTCAAGTGATAGCTCTCCAGGCTCAACAGGCTAGGCTATGGTCTGTATTGTTAGAGTAGGGTGAGTTGTCCTAATGTGGGACACAGCCTAATGTGGGACACTTAAGCTTCAGCTCTCCCTCAAACCAATATGACAGTAAAATAATAAAGCTAACAAAGCTGAATCCCTTCAGGATATCCGGAGGAAAAGGAATCATTATAACATCTGACAACTGACTACCGGAGTTCCTCAGAGATTGGTTCTCGTTCCTCTCTGCTTCCAAATATACACAGCATCTCTGGGTTCAATTATTAATGCTTATGGCTTCTCACACAATTGCTACACAGATTACATGCAGCTTTCATTCCAGCACTGTTACCACACTGTTATCTCCACTCGGACCTCAGATTGGATAAAGACATCTTCCTCCTAACCTCGGTGAAACAGAACCCCTGGTAAACCCAGCCAACACATTAATAGAACAACATCACAGTTCAATTTGTCACAGTCCAACATGACAGTTTAACTCTTAACACCTACTTTTTCCACTAGGACCCCCACTGAAATTTACAGCTCACATTGCAACAATTTCTTGGTTGAAATTCGAGGGTACTCTTGGTAAATCAAAGTAAAAGTTGCACACTTAAGCCTCTGTATTGTGGGCAGTTGCATACTTACCCAAGTCAAAGTGCAATATTAATGTTATTTAGCTTCTAAAGATTTAGGTTGTCACTTCTTTAATGTTAGTCTATGAGATTTTTCTACAAATTTCATTATTCATCAGGCAAAACTATAGGTCTGATTGTTTAGACCTTCCACAAAAAGCCTATTTATTGTTAAATAAATTGCTATTTTCATAATTATTATAATAACACTTTGGAAAGCAATACAGTTAATTTGACTGTACACGGTCACGTACGATTAAGCGTGCATACATTGGGCTAGAACAGAAACGAAAAGGAAAAAGCGAATGCAAACACAGGTTTAATAATAATCCAGAATTAAATGATAATCCAGATGGTATGTGGAACATGAAAGAACAAGGAAAACGGGAACACCCAACATACAATACAGCATTAACAGAACTATAGAGAACTATAACTTAACAGAACTTTACTAAACAGAGAACCAACCATGAACATAGAACTAGGAATAACTTAAATAGCGCTAATAATGAAACACAGGTGACTTGAATGAACTAAACAAGAACAGGAATAACAAAATATGGGCATGAACATAGGGAAAAACATGGAACATGGGGGGTAAAAACATATATATGTTATATATAACATATATATATAACTGTTTCATCCACAATGAAACAGTACTATTTTCACACCCACACACACATATATTTAAATCATTTTTTATATATCCAGTGTGATGAATCATTACTATAGAAACAGAGGCAGGCCATTTCTTTACATGTTTACAAGAAAGTTTTAAGTCTGTGTGATACTCCTGGACAGGTGTGTATGTGTGTGTAAATGGGTGATGTGTGTGTGAGTCAGGTAAAAAAAGTTTTAAATCTACCTCATGTCAAGGTCATACATTTTATTGGATAAGTGTGTGAGAGAGAGAGCTGTCCAGAGTCAGGCCATAGTATACCCCTGGCCTTCAGCATGTCTTCTGATGTGAGAGTGAATTACTGCATAGTTTTTATGTTTTTCACCTTGGCTCAGAAGGAACAGCTTTTGACTGGAAGAATCTTAAAGAAAGACTTTCCAAAGGACTTTACGTGCTTCATTTTGAGGCTACAAATATAAAACAAAAATGTAGATGAAATGTATGATACATTCATTATTATTATTAGTAGTAGTAGTTTTAAGCATATAGGCAACATCACAAAAGTATAAAGACAGCTAAAACCAGCAAACCATCACCGCAAACTGTCTGGTTTAAACTGTTTCTTGTATTGTTTTCTTTTTGTAGATAAAGTGCTTAAAGTATTTAAAACAATATAACATAAAAATCATACATTGTATAATATTTCAAATAATAATACCACTTCCACTTTTAAGTTTAGAAACAAAACCTGTCATGTAAGAGTGTTGTTTCCAAAAAGTTTGAAAGCTGAACCCAGAGGATTTTTGGTTCAGTGCAGTGGAGGGAGGAGAAATCAAGACTGACCTTCAGAATCAGATTGGAGAGGGGATGGAAAGGACCTACTGTTTATACTCTGCAATTAGTACATAGTGTTATACAGGTGTAGTGTCAGCGCTGTTCCCAGGGCTGAGAGTGGATGGTAGGACTTTCATATAACACTACATGTTTCTACACTCTCTGAAAGGTCACAGATCTGATCTGTATTCAAAACGCTTCAGGTCTTTGAGCTGCTGCCATAAAGTGCAGAATGAATGCACCACGTGAAGCGAAGGACGAGAGGGCATTTGTGTCAAGTGTGAGGTCAACAGCATTTAAGCACCTCAAGCTAGACGGGATACTTGGAAAGCTCAATAGAATAAGAAAAAAAACAAATTTTCAATTTTGACCCTTTTAATTAACAAGAAAAAAGGTTCAAGCTTGAAGGGCTTGTGTAAAAGACCATTCACAAGTGCTACAGAATTTACAAGTACTTTCAGAACTGATAAAATAACAAACATTAAGAATTCTGACTCATCTGTTTCAGATAGGGCACAGGCCTATGCTTATGTGTAAGGCTAAATGTGGATATCCGGATATCTCGGATTATAAACTGTTTTGTTGCAGATGCTTATAAATTTATCCAATTGGCAATATAAAGATAAAATATATAAAAAGATAGAAATACATACATTTTAGAAAATGTATGAACTGCTTCATGACTATATAAATGGTACATTTTATTTGCTTAATGGGTGGGCAGTTTTGGAGACTAACCTGAAAGTATAAAATCCTTTCAGAGTGCTTTTCCAAGCCACACCTCCTCCAACAGTGCACAGAGGTATACAAAAACATTGCCTGACAGGCAATTAGGACATTTAGGACAATTTATATCTGATTAGATTTAAATGTTGTGGCCCTGTGCCTTCAACAGAAAATGTATATTTCTATAAATATATTTAGATCTTTTTATTAGAGATTGATATTGATAAGATGAAAAAACATAATGAATATAAAAAAATCTGCTCATAAATATAAATATTTATAATTATTATTTTAATACTTAAATCAAAATTTACCAATTACACACTTCATACCAATTTCTTGAACAGAGAAACATAACTATTACATGTTACTACCACATACAGTTTCATATAGCCATATAGTTTCAAAGGAGAACTAAAGTAGTTCTGTTTAATTCTACTAAAACAACAAACTCGCCTTAAGGAATGACTCTATTAATCTTTGGAATACCCACTTTTTCCTGTTCTATAAATTCCTTAAATATTATGTAGATTGGTGATGTGTATTCTTAATCTTCTTAGCTGATGTTGATGCTGAGTTGAGTAAAAAAAGCTTGAGTTAAGTAAGAGTCTTCTTATTTAACTTCCTGTTAGCTCAACTGGTAGAGCATTGCGTTAACACCGCAAAGGTTGTGGGATCGATCCCAGGGGAACGCAAGTCCTGATAAAAACATGTGTACTTCACTGTAATCTGCAATTCACTGTAAGTCGCTTTGGATAAAAGCATCTGCCAAATAAATAAATGTAAATGTAACAGTACATGACAAACTGATGCTTCTGTCCCAAGCAGCCAATGTGACCTGACTGGCCTGAAAAAGATTCTGAAACAAAGAAAACAATTCCATTTGGTGCTGCTGATATTGCATATTTCAGCATGGCATATTGAACAGACTGGCTTTATATCCTTCAAGCTTTGTTTTTTCATGTCACATTGAATAAGGTATCTACAGACTAAAGTCTGTGGCTCCTATTATTTTAAAAGTTCAAACTTTTTGTTATGTAACAAATAATTTTATGACACATGCACATGAAGGATTGAGTCAAGACTCACGCTAATGTCATAATCTAATTCCTGTCTGTGAGATGGAAAATACATGCCCACACACTCATAACAGAGTTATACAGCATCTCCCACTGCTTTAATTCAATACACATTACATCGACCTGGAGACACCATAGAACCTGCAGCAATTACAGTATTGCTTGTGCAAAATCTAGTGGGCAAAATATACACTTGGCTGTCATCAAACTGGATTAGAAAGGATTATAGACTGCATCGCAATAAAATCAGATGAACTACATTGCTCAAATTATGTATGTTAAGAAAAAGTCATGTGCTTGCAAAAGAACGCTACAGCTAAACATATAAAGAAGCAATTTCTTTCCCACACTGTACAACTTCTTAACCACATCAACTGTGATACAAAAACTCAATTTAAATTCAGTGAAGTATTTATGTCAGCTTTGTTTTTCTTTTTTGAGACATAATGTGCAATAAATGTTTTTTGGCCTTTCTGTTGGACATCAATATATACTATGTTTTCTAAGATTACATTGTTATGTTTTATACTATATAGTAACATATAACATTCATATAAGAGGATTGATGCCTGCTGATCCTGTTGGAATAAAACTGTCTTTACCATTTATCTCATTGCAGGCCATGACCTCAGACGTGCTGTGGTGTAAATAGGTAAAATAGGGGTTAGGACATTAATGTATATACACACACAGGGTGTAATGCTGGTGTTGGCTAATTAGGGACTAGAAGTGTGTGTTTATGTGTGCCAGGGGTTGACCCCATGTCCAGCTGCTGCTGGGTGCGAAAAAATCACTGGGTCTTGCTGCTGGGTAGGGAGCACACTGAGAAAAACATAAGAAATAAAACAGGTCCAACTGCATTTAAAATGTTTGTTGTGTTAAGGTTGAGTGGGCTAGTTGTCTGTTGCTTTATCAACATTTTTATAACAG
Source organism: Yasuhikotakia modesta (assembly GCA_036877545.1). Classification (NCBI taxonomy): domain Eukaryota; kingdom Metazoa; phylum Chordata; class Actinopteri; order Cypriniformes; family Botiidae; genus Yasuhikotakia; species Yasuhikotakia modesta. Next base: position 16,897 of record JBAJNP010006547.1, on the reverse strand, counting down.
CCTTTATATGTGGCTTATCTAATCAGATTATTCATATTATAAGTAAGTATTAAGGTACAAGAAACTGTGCTGTATCGTGAATAAGTCATGGCCGAAAGGAGTTGTTCTGTTCTTGCTTGTGTGATATTGCCTAAAAGTAATAATAGTAATAAAGTAATGAAAAACTTTAATTTGTTTTAGAGAATAAAAACAATTCAGTATCCCGTTTTGATGTGACAAATTGTTTGCAATTGTTAAGTTGCATCAACTTATATGAAGAGGCCTTATATCTTAAATCTAGCTTCAGAGTTGTAGGTTTTGAGGAGGTTAGTCTCAAATTATTAGTTTCTCTCATGAAAACAGAAGTGTTTACACTTTTCATGGGAGTCAGGCTACAAATTGCTATTTATTTTAATGTGAATTAAAATATGTTAAAATAACTACACACATCACCATACATTGGCAAAAAAATTGTGATCAAATTGGTTATACCGTAATTTATAGCTCTGAATACAAGTGAAACCAAAAAAAGAAAATGCAATGTTCTGATTATAAACACTATTCTCTTGTGACCTGAATCACTCAAATGAAAACATTCTATCATTCACCTTGTGTCAGTCTCTGACAATCTCCTTGGTGAATTCATTGCAAGAATCCTTTAGCTCCAGTTGATTGGTCACTAGAATTGTTGCTTCTACTGAGGCACAGATGTGAGGTGCACTAATTTGGCAACCAGGACTGCTAACCACCAGACTAAACCAACCAGAAACCATCATGAGCAGAGGTCTAATCCTTCATGACTGCTTTAAACCTGGAGAGACAGAGCTGGCTGTCAGTCTGCCCTGTACCGTGACCACAGATGGTGGGTTTGTGGAAGAAAGAAAGAGGGAGTAGGGTGAGTGTAAAGTACTCAAAGAGAGCAAGAGAGACAGCCAGGGGTCAGTATATCAGCATGGCAGCTCGTTCTTTTCCTGTGGTGGTCAGATGTGGGGAGAGAGGGTCTTTTTGTCCTGCTCAATGGGGGATCTATTCTCCTTGTCATCCTGAGAGCACCTGCTCAGGCTGTCACAGCCGTTTGCTCACAGCTCACTCCAGCCTCTGGCTTTTTGCAATACTTTACAGGCTACAATGGCTTGAATCACTTAAGTCACTTATTTTACTTGAAGGATTAAGGACATTTTTTTTACCTAAATGAATGTTTTCGAGTTAAACATTCCAAACCAAATTGCACTTCCAACCCCAATTGCCTGTTGATAAATATTCTCAGTCAGTACTAATTTGTGATCAGTGTTTTTTTTTTTAAAGAGATCCCTATGACCTTTCACCAACCACCTGGCCATCAGTATAATTACACAGCTCTAATCTCCTTCAATTGATAACCCCTCACACACATGCAAAAGACACATATTATGCAGATAGATGCAGAAAAAAACTATTTTAATTTATTTGAATTCCTGTCTCTGTGACGGTTGTATTCATTTTTTCTTTGTGTTGCCCAGTGCAGGTTATTGTGTGTCACATCAAGAGAAGACATCATCTGTCTGCTGGTGAAACACCACCTGTCACAAATCAAGGCGACGGCACTGATTCCATCAAGTTTGTTTATCTGTCATGTTTCCATTATGGTGGCTTAATCTGAGCTATTTTGCACACATGTGAGACCATTCCAGCTGAAAAACAGCTACAACCAACAATAGTTGTCTGGCTTGTTTTAGCTGGTCTTCCAGCCTGGTTGTTAAGCTGTTTTAGTAGGTTGTTTTTAAAGGGGTTTTTACACATTGTGTTAGCTGGTCAGGCTGGAAGACCAGCCAAGGCTGGTTTTAGCTGTTATTTTTTTGCAATTTTCTGATGAGGAACAAATATTCATCCTATGTAAACATGATGGGAAATTTGACAAATTTGACATTAAAGAGTTAAATATTTAATGCATAGGCAACAACAAAGTAGATTAAGTTAACATTGCAAGGCTTTCCTAAAGCAAAAAACAGGCAGTTCTGTTTGTAGTTTGGAGCCTTCAATGTCACCAGCCACAGCTAAACTTCACACGTCGCCTCAGCCGCTGACTCCACTTCCAAAGCACAGCCTGAAATCAATACTTCTCGCACTGTCATTTGTCACATATTTACAAGGCTGAGAAGAACTCCATTTTAAGACAGTGTAATCTATCAGTTCTCAGAGTCTCTGCTTTCTTTCTTTCCTTCTCTCTCTCTCTCTTTCTATTCTCTTTACCTCCATCTCTCATTTCTTCTCCTGCATTGACTGTTTAAACTGACCGATGGGATATGAGCACCACAGCAAACAGATGATGTACCAAAGCCTAAATGGTCCTTTACTCCAAATAGTTTCTTTTTGCTGATATGTATGGGACTGCATTTTAAAAAGCTATTAATCTCAGGCTGAACCATATTAAAATATAGTTGTCATTTGACCTCAAGCATAGAACACAGGCCCTTCTTTTGTTGTTACTAACATGAGAGCTCTGGTTAATATTTTGGTAACCTTTCTATAGTTGGAGCAATAAAACAAGCCGGCAGCAAAAGTTTAAGGGGTTCTGAAGACATTTAGAGAAATTTGATTTATTTCCCCCATTTGCTGTAGGGGAAAATGCAAAGGGCCTGATATCATTTTATTCTGTGTCTAGCCAGAATGTAATGTATGTATCGTAATGTATCTTAAAGCAGGAACATTTTGCTTTTATCAGATTTGCCCCCACTTAAGATGATAAATTTGATGTCTCACGTTGCATAGTCATGGTGTATTCACACAACTGCATTTCCTTCAACATTCTTAAGATCTCTTGAAAACAACTGCTAGATAGACAAACACAAAAAATGGAAGTGTGTAATTTCTGACATTAGTGCCTCATGTGAGTATATAAACATTTATGATGTTTTTTTCTCACACAAATGTGCTTTTGATTTAAAAAAATTGAACTATATTTTTATAATTTACATTTATTTATTTTACAGATACCTTTATCCAAAGCAACTTACAGTAAATTCAAGGTATACATATTTATCAGTACTTGCATTCCCTGGGATGGAACCCACAACCTTTGCTCAACTACAGGTTGGCAACAATACATTACCAAACTGTCATTGAAATGGCTTTAATTTCTACATGTGGTTATTTATTGGACACTGGTGTTTAACCATATTGCTGTTGACACCATTTTGTAGAAGCAATTTTCCAGAGCAAACAGGGAGCACTGTCAGAAAAGGGCTAATGTTTTGTAAGAGATTTTTTAAAGTTATCAACATTATAAAAAGGTCCCTATAGTAAGATTGATAGACCTTTTTTTAACATTGCATATCATATACAGTATTGTGACAGTAAAGAAAAATAGCTTTCAGTGTTTTCTCTCTGAACGCAAGACTCAAACAATGGACAGAAACAATGGACAGAACTGGTGCTGCACATTATCTATTTTCAATGTGTAATCAAAATAATGCAGCAGGACACTGATCACTTAGAAACACAATTGTCAATTGTCTCAATACGTAGGGTTATAGTGAAAACCTAAACAAAACATAAGCAAACTTTTTTTTACTATTAGAGGATATGATATATGATTCTTAGTAATATTTAAATTTGATTATTAATAGCGGAACATTTTAAAAGGTTAGGGATAATGTTCTTACAACCAAGCAATAGCATTAATATTATGTTGTTTTAAACTTTCCTTAGTATTTCCATTAGTGGAAAAAAATGATTTTTTTTTTTACAAAATTAAGTTTAAAATGTTGTAGGTAAAGTTTTGATAATTTTCAATTGATTGTTGGAAGGATATGCAGGACCATTCTCTCTCTGGAAGCGCTGTAAAAAATGTACTTGAGCCTTGTTACTAAATATAGTGTCCATTTATCGCATAGCATCACAGTTATTGTGGGGTGAATTTCTGGTCCCAAAGGTCACACAGGAAAAGACAAAACAAGCGGTTCCAGTAAGTACTGGCTCAATAAAACTGTGTATGTGTGTATCAGTTTGGGGGGTGTTGGTTGGGGAAATGAGGGGCTATGTTGTGAAAATGTCCATTAACATTACTGCAGGTCAAACACTCTGCATATGGTATCCCAGCATTCAAATGAGGATGCCCATCTCTCCCCCTCCATCCCTCTTTGTTGTCAACAGACCCATGGGCCTGTTTAGTGTGACCCTACACCCTCTCAGCCATTATGGCCTAATTGAACACATCCACAGGGATGTAAACACACACGAACACAAGAGGACTTACAGGAAACTTAAGCACTTACCAAAATACAAAAATCCGCTACCAGAAACAACCGTGAGTTCCAAGAAGAGGGTGTCCATTAATAATAGATCAGTTTAAAATCACATCCGAAACGTATGGATTTTTTGCTAAGGTAAACAACAGGCCTCCAGTCAAAGATCTCCTGCTGTAGACCTGGCCAGAGAAAGTGAGCTATATAGCAACACAGAGTAAGTGCTGAGTTTTGAACATTGCTCATTGATTGGGCAAAACCTCGTATAACCCTGATATAACAACATGTTCGACAGCACGGAGCACAAGGGCCAACTTCTTGTCACCAGTTTCTAAGCTCAGAGCTTTGTTAAATATTAAAGATTAACCACAAAGCTCCTGGTTTCTAAATACAGAGTCACACCTTAAACCTGAGGGACACCAGCTGTTAGCTCTGCACTGTCCGAGTTTAGCGGTGCAACTAAGGGACATGTTTTCTCCATTTACATTCATTGATTTTGTCTGTGACTCGTGTGTTGTGGCTGTTGTGATAAAAGGTTGCAATTTCATAGATGACATCCTCTTCACTTTAAATACTGAAATATCCCCCATCATCTAGTTGACCATAGAGAAGAACTGTGTCATTTCTGGACCAGAATTGCAAAAATAAATAGACAACCACCGCCAAGTCAAAAGAACCTGTTTTCTTCTATATTTCTATGATATTTTGGTGCTAATATATGATGTAGGCATAGAACAAAGACTTGGTACCTTGCCACCTTGGTAAAATGCCCAGTTTCATTTTGGTGATATAATATGGCTGAGGTGCTAAGCAGTTGTTTAGGGTTGTTGTTAGGCTGCAGTGTTAAGTGTTTGGCAGTATATTCTGAAGAACAAAGTGTGAAGAGAAGAATAATGCAAAGTACAGTCTAGCAGAACATTGATAATAAGTATGTGAGATATCTGTAATGTTGCAAACACCAGCCTTCTGTTGTTCCTATGAACAGACTAAAGACATGTGTAACCGGTGTAAAATTTACTTAGTATTTTATTAATTTCTCCAATAAGTCACTTAATTTCATTGATTTATGTGCGCTGTCCCCTTTAATAGTTGAGACATGCATAAGAGAGTGAAGTGCACGATAGAAGGAGTACATTGGGGTAACAGGAGTTATGAAGAGTTAAATAGCTGATGAAACTGTTAATGAGAGAGTTTGGGGTTTTGTAGCAGCTTGAGTGTTGCATGTGAGAAATCTCCAATGGGGAAGGGAACTTGGACCACGTTGTCAAAGATTGAGCGTAAGTAATAGTTCTCAATATGCTAAATGACGTTGTTTATTTTATATATGAATTAAACATCCAGTTATACTGTGTTAAAGGGAGAAAAACGCTTAGGGACCCGTTGTCGCACAGAGTCTCGCGTTTTTACTTTTAGACACGGATCTCACAAGCAAAAAACTGTCAGTCTGATCTTAGTCAGAGGTAGCTGGGTAAACTAATATTATCAAAAAACTGTCCGCCCCATGGTTGCTCTTGTTTTAATAATAGTGCTCTTAGTCACGATCATGCAACGTGCTAAGTCAGGTGACAGAAATCAGGGGATCTTGGGTGATGTGCTCCCTGCTCCATACAAACCAAAAGTCCCCAGTATGATCATATCCTGACACAGAATTTGCGGTAACGCCCGGACTCCTTCTAATCTACTGGAAATAACAATTTCTTAAGAACTTCAAATAGACCAAGAAAATCAATTTATTATGCCAGGCAGGTCAAAAACATGAGTTACAAAATAATTCAAATTTCAATTTAAAGTAAATGGTCAACAGAAAATTAAAGTAAAGAAAAAGAGTATAAATCATACCTGGCAAATGAGACACACATAGTTCTGTGTGGGAAGTTCTGGTTACAGAAGGCTTCGCTGAAACTTTTGCCTTGCCACCTTATATACACAGATAAGACAAAGAGCCATAAAACCCATGGACAGTATGGGGTAAAGGTGACCAGTTTCTCATGGCCTGAAGGCACATCCATACCAAGAGAGTAGATCTTCCACAAAGTTTTAACTCTCTAATATAGTACATCCTGTTGTCCTAGAAATTAGACCTTTTTACACATCACACCATGACCTTTAAACCATAACCTTTTTTTACCTACGAGTTTAAGTTATGACAGTTAACCTTATAGAGCTATATTGAGGAAAGCTGTTGCACTCAACCGTAATGCTGTATTGAAATGTCATGGTTTTAAAAATATCAGCCACAGCAGTGCTATCAGTGATACACATCTATCCTTTCAGAAAACTAGACCCTTAAAGTGTGTTCCTTATAGCCGAGATGGTCTCCAGTGGAGCGTATGAAGGCTGTCTCTCCATGCTTGACTTATAAAAGTCTCTTCAGGCCAATTCAGGTCGTTATTGCACAACATGTTAGATTCACCTGAACATTATGAAGCTCCTTAAGAGGTGGTCATGAAGCTGAGATGCTTATTGCCATGAGAGGGATAATGATGGAAAGTTTTCCAGAGCTAACAACTCTAATGAAAGCCAATTACCCACAATCACCCTGGAAAATACTCAACAGGCAATTTATGCAAGTCCTTTTTCCTCCTTTCACTCCATCTTCTGCCTCTTCAAGCATCATTTGTCATCATTAAACAACAATGCAAGCAGCTGTCTTGAAAGCCATTACCAAAATTGCTGAAGATGATTTCTAGTGTCCTCCACATATGGCCAAAAAATCATTTTCCCTGATGGAGGTCTTTACACCCTTCTCTACAGATTCTCAACAACAGCCTCCCTAAACTGAGAGAGAGACTGACTGGGTTCTTTGTCGAGCAGTTTCAACAAACACAAATGCTCAATGATCAAAACTTTCCACTTGACTCACAGTGGGGAGGTTGGAAGGTCTTGTTTGAATGATAAAAATATTGTGTTTTCTCAGGTATTTTCAGCTCAGATCTCAGGAACTTTTTAAGAATCTCCTCTTATTAATACTTTTATTCAGTCACTTTCTCATTCCCTCACTTCTAACCTAAAAGCCTCTATTTAAAGCTGAACGACTAATTTCAGAACTCCTTCCAAACCATCTGACAAAAAGCTTTGCAGGAGGAAGTGCTACTCTGTTAAACAAGCAAGTGCTTAGTCTGTTAAACATAATATTGCTTTAATCTGGGTCTCTAAAACGTTTATCTGAAAGCGGCCCAGAATGGCACAGACCCGACACACCCTGTAAGCCTCCAGTTTTGTTTAATGACTGCCATTCAGGAGACCCATGGTCAATGAAGCGATCAAACCATCTTGCTGTGAATGTGTGTAGTTTGGATGCAGTCTGGACTCATCTTCACATTGATTTCAGATCAACCACTGTAACGAGCTTTAATGTCACTCTGTCCCTCGCCGAACATGATGAAGTCTCTGGGCTCCTCCCTCACTTTCTGTATAGCAAATCACATAATTTCATTTAAAGCACTGCGCCTTTCAATAACATCATAATTTTCATTTCAAAGCAGCATTTTCACAACAGTTTTAATAACTAGGTGTAAAATAAAGATGTGAAATGAAATGTGATTAAGATTGATTATTTTACTGTCTGCATACATGTTATAAAGTTTACAATATAGTAAACATTTTTGACACTGTTTCCAAGGCAATGTGACAAAAACAGGTTCTGTCATTTTTTTATTCACAATTAGAAGGTAACTACCCAATTATAATAGAGTTATTTAGAATTTACAGTTATTACTAAAGTACTGCGTTTGTGACAAATCATTAAGGTTGCTGTATCAAACAGAATATGTCGAAATATAAATAAAAGGCAATTGTTTAAAAAGGTTAAAAATAACCATTTGCATTATTGATTGTATTCATGTTTTAGTTGTCCTTTAATTTTGGCCATGTAAAGTATCTTCATATTGACCACTTTGTTGTCAGTAGTTTGTATTTGATATGCTTTTATCCTGCACAGTGACTCCAGAGTCATTTCAGAACTTGCTGACCATGCCTGCATTTGTGTCAGTGTTTAAAAATCCTGCTTTGGCCAGTTTGCTGACAGATGAGTCTGAATGAGTCTATCTGTGGCATGAACTCTCCGGCCATTGGCTAAATCCTCCATGGTCATCCTACCTGCCTGACACCCAGGAATCATGATGAATCGGCCCCAACTGCAGCCCCAGATTGTTTTTTAACATTTAATTCAGTTTCTTCCTGTGCTTGGATGAACATGGGCCCTGTTATGGATTTCTGGTCTAATGTACTCCAGCAGGTTGAGAGAAGGGCCCCAGTAAGCCATGGAAATTATGGAGGCTTGGATCAATACTCAAGGTCATCACCTCCACACCCAACCCCCACACCCCCTTCAGCCTCTTTGTGGTTCAGCCCTTGATTCAGTGCTGTGCCTTGTGATTTGGCCTGCTTTGGTCACCATGATGGCCAGTATGTAAGAGCAAAGACCTCCTCCAATCAGGGCTTGGGACATGGGTGTGTCAATAACGGAAAAAGAGGTAGTCTTTCCTTCATTATAAAAACAAACAAGCTTTTATCCACCCAATGATTTCATCCAGTCATAGTAAAAAATAAACAAATAGGTTAATTGGAGATTAAAGAAACAAATAAATTATCAAATGTAGTAACAAACAAACAAGATAAACAAACAAAAAAAGAATGACACTCAAATGCTGCATTGTTTTTCAAAATGTTACAATTTTCTACCAGCCACTTACAACATTTGTTGTTGGTGGTGTATAGAGGGACAGACTGATATATATCGATCACTCTTAGGTCTGAATAGGTCTGATTAGACTAGGTCTGATTCTTTTTGTAATATTTATTTTGACAGAGTTTTGTGTGTAGCAGAATAAGGCTCTTTTCTCCTGCAATGTTGATGTCTCTTGGATCCCTAATCTGAGTGACATTAAACCTTTAAAAACCTTCAGCAAGTGCTGTTGTGTTTGTACAGTGCTCTGTAAACTATTTGAATTACATTGCATTCTGTGTGCTTGTGCAACTGGTTCGGAGGACATTGCGAAGGTCTGCCTGTCTGTCTGTCAAAGTGCCACCTCAAAACCCTCATCAGCAACATCACTGTCCCTCCACAAGCTCTCCTTTTATTTAGCTCATTTTTTCTTTGCACGGTAATTTCAGAGTGCTGTTCTGCTTCTCTCTCCTAGAGCAAGATTACCCTTTTATTTTGTTGTGGTGGTAAAATTACTGGCTTGGGAAGATTGGACCACGTTTGCCATTGAGGAAATCAATTTTCTTTCTCCCATATATGATCAACATGTCAGAGGCTTCAGCTGGATAATAGCAGTGTGGACCTCAAAATGGCTGCTAATACAGGACTTCATGGGGGATGGTGGGGGACGCAAAAAATAACACGTCCGCCCGTCTGGATGCAACACTGTGTTTACGGGAAGGCAATAGCAGACTGGTGTCACAGGGCAATTTGCCCTCAGCCTAATCCAGCCCCCATGATGTTAGGAAATGATTGTGCCTGACAGATATTTTGGGAAGGACGAGATGGTGGCGAGTGCGAGGGTCTTTTGTTTGGGTCATTTGGATAGCTTTCTATCAACTTGTTAATGGGCAAAGGAGGAGTTTGGGGGAGTGTCCCAGAGGCATGATAGGAGGTCTGTAGTGCACAAGCGAGTCTTAATTTGTCCATCACAAACAGAAGGAAACATTTCAGGTTGACCTTGGTGCTGGTGTTAATGGTTTCTCTGTCTATCAGTACAGCCTATTTAGTGGTCTGTCAGAGTTTACTGACAGCAGGTGAAGGTACTCATTACATCCACCGTTTCTCAGTTTAAAGACAAATTAAATAGCAGAATAAGAATAATCTTATTATTTAGATTTTCTCATACTACAAACATGTATAATACAAAGAGAACATTTTTAAATAGACTATTTTCAAACCAACAATAGTAACAAATGTAATGTACAGTTGCTTATGAAAATTTAAATGGTCCACTGCAGCTTTCAAACTGCATATTCACTGACAATTTACTACAGGCAGACAAAGGGGTGTGTTTACACAGCAAGCCATAGAGACTAATCCTTAAATGACAACCATACAAGCACCCCCAACATCATAACATCATCCACATAATCATAATATCATTTAATATGCATTTAATTAATATTTGAAATATAAAGTGAGTGTCACAACACTTAAGACCTAACATATGTCACATTTTAAACTAACACGGTTTCACATATTTCTGTGTAATATAAAAAATATTATTGACATTAAAATCAAAAGCCGCATTGCAAAGTTTATGTTATGCATCTCTTTTTTTCCTTAATTTTAAAGTGACCTAAATTCAATTTATGTCAATTTATATGATTTTAATTTGTCATTTTACCACATCAGTGTCAAAATCAGATGTAGTCCACATATGTTGTGGTGTAGCTAGAATCACACTGTGTCACAGAAATAAAGGAGAATACACTGATAGCACAATGCATTCAACCAGATGCTTAACAATACTGCACTTTAATGCTGTAACTTTATTCTTTAAACGGACATCCTGCTTTATCTTATGGTGTACAAAACTGAGAGATGTTAAGTAATGGACTATGGGCTTCTACTGAAAAGAGAGAGACAAAGAGAGAGAAAAATAAGAGGGTAAGCAAGGTTCAGGGTCTAGGTGCAGTTTGTCTAGAAATAAAATGAAAGGGATGAAAACCTATAAGTGAAAATCAATAGCAGAAGACAGCAGAGGAGAAGAAAAGACTATAAAATACAATACAGATAAATGCAGAAAGCCATAGAGAAAGAGTGGAGAGACAGGGATTATTTCACAGTACCACAACATAATGCAGATTGTTGGATTCTCTACAACTGTTTTTCACATTTCCTCACAGTGAGTTAAAATTATGCTAGTAAAACTGAGACCTAAGACTTTTTGTAATTTCATAGCTGTTATCAGATAGAGTATTTCAGAGTCAAACAAAATGTTAACCACAAAACATCTTAAAAAGTCATCCTTTTAGGTTTAGGATGACAAAGTGTTGAATAAATGATGAAAAAAAATAATGGGAACCTTTCTTCACCATTATTAATAAAACTATCATAAAGTGTTAACTGGGTAACTAAAGATCCATAATGTTTTAGTCAAGTAAGGCTGCTAACAATTTTAGATAAAGTAAAAAAATCTTTAACATTTCTCTTAATTAACAAAAACATCAAAAATGTTTTTTCTGAATGTTCCAAAAATGTTTAAAACACCCTGTCTTACTGCAAGAACTTGTTTGATAACCGCTGATGCCACTTTGTGATGCTAACATTGTGAGAATGTTCGTGGTTGGCTGGGCAGTAGCTGCAACAACAGAAACAAGCTTAGAACCTTTGTAAACATCAAAGTTGAGCAATTTCTGTTATAGTACAATACAAAATTTCCCTCCTTTGCCATCTGTTCTGGACTCCTTTGCCAGTGTTCAGTCGATCTAACTGTGCTGAATAAGACAGTTTAATTGTATTTAAAAAGAGAATGCCGGATGGCTTCAATGTAAAGCCCATTGATCTGTTTACACAGTGGTATGCCCAGAATTTCACGTCCTGGCCATGAGATATTTAAAAACGCAGATATTGATCATAGATGGGAGTGAGCTGTGATCACATGACCTCTGAAATGACTGCATGAAACTCATTCTGTTTTGCCTTTTTCATATGATAAATGCAGTTCTACAGGCATCAAAGGATGCTATTCTTCTGGGCACGTTGTCAGGAAAGTGCACCAATTTGTATGTTGTATGATATTACAGTTATAAAAATCATTGTCAATGTCAACACCTTGTGTAAATGTTTAAACACCTTTAATGGTTTGTTGACTCAATTGTGCTATTCTGAACACTTACACACAACAGATGGTGTCAGTCAACCTATAAAGCTCTCCCTCGGGTACAAGGACATGTCAACCACTTGTATTTACATGGAATGTTTGACGTTTTTGCTGCACACATTTTTCACACATCTCTGAACCAAGTCTTGTAAAGAGAAACAAAGTACTTTCTAAAACATAAATTAATCACATCTGAAAGGTCCACTGACTTTTCACTCTTATTTCTGTAAGCAAATACTTACAGAAACATTTTCAACCACTACATATATAAAAAACAATGAAAAGAAACAGACAGACCTTAACAAACAAACCTTAAATTTGCTAACTCAACTAAATCAAACTTTGTTTGTCTCAGAGTTACTAACACAAAATAAACAAAGCTATTTTGACTTCCAGATCAGTGATCTGTGTCAATTTTATTAAGACTTGAATAAAGTTGTGGCATCTGAGCTAGTGAGATATTAATATTTTTTAGTAATTTATTAATTTATTTTTAAAATTCTGATCATTTAAGACTTAACACTTGTTGAATGCATGAGGGGTCATTAATGGAAAATAACAGGTTTTCCAGGCATGCTCAGATGAACTGGGGAAAAGTTCCTGGTTCTATTCCTGGTTCTGGTACTGTTAATACTATAGAAATGCAGTATTGTTTAAAAGTTAAGAGTTATTTACATTTTTTAATTCATATTTTCCATATTCTACATGATAATAGAAACGTATCAAAACTTTGAGTTTTTTTTGTGATTGTCACAATGTGTGAAAAGAGTTGTCTGTTCATATAGACTCCAAAATAATTTGTGCCAATTACATGCTGTAATACTCAAATTCCATTAAAAAGTACATTATACACCAGAAACACACAATCACACACCTTGGCACAATGTGAAACAGCCATTTTAATTATGAATTTGTTAAAGCGCATTATTAGAGCTGCCTACAAATTATTAAATTGCTCAAAAATACATGAAAACAATGTTTCAGGTTTTCTGCTGAATAGACTGCATGAATAAGTTACTGTTGTGTTCCTTACCCAAAAGACGAGCCAAAATGAGTGTGGCTATGTGTGTGTGTGTTGGGGCCAGGGGTGGTTTACTAGATAAATCACATTGCATCCTCCTGGCGTATCCCAGCATGCACCTGTGCTTTGGGCGGCGTGCAGGCATGGCTCCAAACAGTGAGTACCAGCACTTATTACATTTGTGATTCCTCAAAGAGTTTTGCCTAGTATTGATTTTGTGTCAAGGTTGGGCACTGGTTCAGCCAGAGAACTCTGCTTTTTAAAGCAGCTGGACCAACTTGAAACACACTGTGCGTAAAATGGAGATCCGACAACCTTGAGGTGAAGAAAGAGAAAATGAAAATGGATGGAAACTAAGAAAAAAAGGTGAGCAACGTGGTAGGCTGGTAGCACAGTGAGGCCCTGTCTAGTGCTAAGTTGAGAAGCACAACGAAGGAAATAGATAAATAAATGCAGAGTAAATATAATTCAACCACTGGTTGGACAGTAATCGCCCTTTTTCTGGCACTAGCAGATGCTGATGGGAAGAGGTTAAAGGTGGACGCCACAAGGCATTCGTTTGTCTGTCTGAGTGAAGCGGGGAGATTACTGGGCTGTTCATCAGGGAGACTGGGGCTGCAATGCTAGTTGTGTGTGAGGCATTTTCTCAGCATTTGAGGCCTTTTGGGGCTAGTGAGCTTTTCTTCGAGCAGATGAAGCAAGTCTTTGCAGTGCTGGCTGCATGTGAATCAGCGGTGTTTGTGTAAGACAGGTCCCAGATCAGTGCAGGAAACAGCACAGCTGGAGGCGCTGACCTGAAACCTCATCAACTCTCTGCCAGTGTCAGCCAACACTCAACAGAGGAGGAAAAACACAGGTGGATAATTCCTCAACACTATTCCCAACAAGAAAACTCAAAAGGATGAGCATGGAATTGACTGTCCAATGGGAAATTTGTCAAAGCAAAACCACCATAGCATCCTTTAATATACAAATGTGAACAAGATAATGCTTACTACAGGCATAGTAATAAAAACAAATAAAAACACAAAAACATAATTATTATAGTAAAATGATTTAATTAATGTATAAAAGTAATTAGATTCCCAGTTAAGAAATCTATACATTGTAGAGACATTTAGATAACTTTCCATTAAGTAACAAGAACATTAAAAATTATTATTATTAATTTTAAAAGTTCTAGGAGCATTCAAAATGTCCAGTTTATTTGGATTATGTATTAACGTTACTGGGGGATCATCCTTATTTATTTTTCCTTTAATATTTTTGTTACATTTAATAAGATAAAGGAATTGCCTCTAAAAAAGGTCTTGAGATGAATTAATCTCTAACTGTTTCATAGTCTTAAAAGTACATACTAGGTTTAGTTGGAAGTCTAAACACATTATCCTCTCATAGACCACTTAGAGAGGTACAAGCCTTCTCACACAATCAAAGATATTTACATCTTTGAAAATGTAACAAATGTCTATTTGTTCAAAAGGTTCAATTTATATTTTATCATCAGTTCAATCATATCATTCATATCATCAATGTCAAAACCAATTGCAATCTTAGTAACTATAATTTATTTGACTAATATACATCTTATAATTTACAATAAAAATGTTGTGTATGTATTCTGTGTTGCTATACTAATAATATACTAATTCCTTTTCATATAGTTTGTGTTTTCTGTGTTTCTGTTTTAATTATATGTAAAGCTGTCACAATACAATGCAGGGATACAATAGTAGGTGCAAAAAAAAGAACAGTTTATGAAACAGAATCAAACAAGAAACAGAAAATCAAGACCCCCCCAGCCTTCTTTCAGGTGTAACAACAGCGTCTGGCGAAAGCAAAGGGCGAAAAAACCGCAGCCTTGGGTTGCTGTGCAGGAAAGAGGGTAACCAAGTTTAACCAAGTGAACATTTAAAAGGGGACAGACCAAGTGGTTACTGGTTATCGGGGTACTCTACCCACAAAAGCTGATAACTTGAGGAACTCGGCTTTTGGGATGACAGACAGCGGAGTGCTATTTCGAGATTCTGGTTGGCCCGTTCACATTGCCCTTTGTTCCCTGGACCCGGAAAATGTGACCGACCATGACTTAAGCCCCATGCTGTGGGCAGCCTGGCTAAGGGAATAAAGTGGGCCTCCATGGTGAAGTGTAGTACATCACCTTGGAGTTCATCACCATCAGGATGACAGTGTTCCCATTAGACGAGGCAGCCCATGGACAAAATCCAGGGCTATGTATGACCATGGACAGGAGGGAACAGGGAGCGGGTGGAGCAGACCAACAGCAGGGACATTGGAGGTCTTGTTTTGAACACATGGGGAACAGGCCAACACGAACTGTCTGACATCAGCCCTCATGAAGGGCCGCCAGATCTCTGAATGCCTGGATGGCAGACAAGCCTGAATAAGTGACTCCACCAAAGGACTTCAAGGTGCAGCTGGCACAAATAACCTCTCTGGAACCTTCATCCCTTGACCGGTCAATCTCATCCACTGCTCAATCCCCTACAAGTGCAACACTGAAGTATAATCTTTCAAAGAAGAGTGCCCCCCAGGCCTGATGTGAGCACTGACTGACTCCTCCAATCAATGGTGCCACTCCTCCAGAGCAAACTTGACCACCAACAGTTCCTGATTGCTGATGTTGTAGTTTCATTCCGCTGGGCTCAGCCGATGGGAGAAATAAGCACAAGGATACATCTTCCTATCCTTCTCAAAACGTTGAGATAGGACTGGACCCACTCCAACATCTAAAGCTTCAACCTCCACAATAAACTGGCTTCTGGATCTGGACAACAGAGCCTAGGAGCAGAGATGAAACAGGTCTTAAGGAAAACATGATTTCCACCAGAACAGACTGAGTGTTGTAAGCGGAGCAGCAACCAAGAAAAAAATTCCTGATGAACTGTCGGTAGAAATTGGAGCAGGCACCTTGCAGGAGTCTCCTTACATGCTGAGTGTTATCCTGGAGAGAAAAAGTGATGTTGTTTAGGGCACAATAATCAAGTTCAGGAACAAGTTTATTTTTTAAGTTTATTTGAGTTTATTGAGGAATCATCCTTCCTATTGAAATAGAAAACCCAGGACCAGCGGGAGATAGTGACATGGACCGGGACTTGCTAAAGACCAACAGAACATCTTGGTACTCCACCGGCACCCTGGGAAGATCAACTGCCTCTACCTGTAACACAGAGGAAACAGACAGGTGAGGAGGCGGCACTCAGGCAAGACGTGAGACAAAATGTACTCTAGGCCAACACAGAATGTCTTGACCAATCAACGTGGGGATTGGGCTGTGCCAACCAAGGGTTCCCCAAAACAACAGAAGCACTGGAAATTCGACAATCGATGATTGCCTGAGACAACCAGAGACACAGGGGGTGTGGAGTAGGTGATGGTGGTGAGAAGATCCGGCAGTGATTAAAATTTGTGTGAGATTTGAAAAAAAATTTTTTATTGTTGGTAAACAGTAAGTGTGAAGACGTTTTATTGTTTTAATTTGATTTGATTAAAAAATTTTGTCACTTGTTTGTAGCTTCTATTTGAGCCAGGGGTCCATATTTTTATTCCATAACATTTTTGATGCATGAATGTAAGAATAATAGTTTTTTTAATAACTTTAATAATAACTTTCAAGTTCAATTTATTTTATAGAGCGCTTTTCACAATGGTACATTGTCACAAAGCAGCTGTACAAACATAAGCAAAATAGCAAAAGGTGTTTAAAGTAAACTTGAAATGAAACCACTTTAAAGTTAACAGATTAACTAAGAAAAAGACAGAACACATTAATAAACATACAATCATGCACAGACAGAAAATGATGAAAAGTAACAGATAAACAAACATAAATGTTACTA
>JBAJNP010006546.1:225-25263 GCA_036877545.1 Yasuhikotakia modesta | reverse complement strand
TGGGTGGTTTCTGAGTGTTTTAACATGTGGCTGTGTAACTGAGCAGTTGCTAGGGTGTTGCTAGGAAGTTGGTAGGGTGTTCTAGATGGTTGGTAGATTGTTGTCAAAAAGTAGTCAAAATATCTCTCACAGTCTATACAGAATTACATAATGTCTCTAGATATGGCTTAGGTTTCTTATGTAACTTTCACATGTAGAAAGTGCTGTGAAAAGTAGTAGCAAATGTGAAAATTTCACACACAGAAATTTAATGCTTAGTATTTTGAGTTTGTTCAAATCCCTAACCCCAATAGTAATATTAATGCTTAACAAGCACCACGAAAAGGAAAATGTCAGATTTTCAAAACAACTCGCAGCTTCAAAAGCTCTACAGTATTTGACTCTGGCAACACTAACACAGGCGTGGTGAAGCAGCATGGAGACCATTCAAAACCAGCCAATAAGGAGCACTGTAAAAACTGGCAACCCCACTGACCTGTCTGTCCTTTACCTCTATTGATCATGTCTCTTACCGTGGCCAAAGAAATACCTCATGTGTTTGTGGAGAGTTGCACAGTTGTATGAAAGTGGATGGATTGTGTGAAGCCATGTATCAGGAGCAAGTTTCTATTTGTTTTGCCTTCAGTCAAGTTAATTTGTTGCATGTGTGACTCTGTCCATATGCTCCACAGCCTGTTGTGGTATTTATTAATTCATTCTGAGTCACTGTCTTGTGGTTTAATTTTAACTCTGAGTCCGTGCCTGAATGCATGTGTGTGTGTGGGTGTGTGTGTGGGTGTGTGTGTGTAAGTGTGTGTGGGGGGGACTTTTCCATAAATACCGGATAACAGGGTTACCCCTGCTGAAATTGGGTTCCTGTTAATGTTTTGTCCTGTTTGACAGGAAGTTACACCTCAGCAAAAGACAATCCAGAACGAGTCTTGAAGGCTTTAGAATAAATGAATGGTTTCATTGGAAATAGAATGGAGTCTAGAAGTCTGAGAACACATTTAAAGCTTGACATTCAAAATGTCATCGAAACCTGAACACAACTTGAAAGTGTTTTAGAAAATGAACTAATTGAGCCATGGACCATGTTAAGATCAGATCTTGTATAATCAGATCAGATCTTTCAAAATCTTGTATATTTTTTATTCACCTTCAGTTTAAAGCCTGCTGACAATAGCATTTGTTATGGAAAAAAGTGTATAATTTATTATTATTATTTATATAATTGCTAAAAAGGATATTCATCCATTCTTTGTAGATGCACCTGGCCGTGGTTTTCCATTTACCAAAGATGTTTCACCAGTCAGCCAAATGGTTTTACGGAGGTGATTGCCAGGAATTTGACCTCATGACACCTGCAAGGCCATATTGTTGTGAGAGTCGACACCCTAATGGTCCGACTCCTGAATGCTGTGTGAAAAGAAATTTCCCTCATTCTACAGCTGATGAAACATTTAAATGAGATATTCCCAAACGAATCTAAAAGACACTTTATGAAAAGCTCCATGTTTACAGCTTCAAATTAAACCTGTTATTGAGAACAAACATTTAAAGGCCCCAGGAAGTGGTTTGATGAGCACAACATTCCTTCCTGTGTTGACGTATTTCCTGTTTAAACAGGAAGTTGTGGTGGAACATATGCTTGTCTTTTTTTAGATAGAAGCTTGTAAATCACCTTGGCTAACTATGATTTGCTATTATCTATTTGCTAGTTGGTTGCAAGAGGGTATTGAGGGTAGGGGGTCTTACAATAAACGACTCACAGCTTATTTACACTTGATGTAAATGATTAACAAGCCTGGGGTTTAGTAATCAACAACACTTGTCCTAACAGAATGGGAACACGAACTGCCTAGATGTTTTTAGTAAACCCACTCATTGTTCTGTGAACGTGTTTGTTCAGGTCTGTTATCAGTGCATTGTTGGGTTGCGTGATGGTATTAGAGTCTTCATCAAAGACAAAACCAAGACATCCAGACTTGCTTTCTCAGCAATGACCTTTGACCCGGGCGAGGCAGTTCCCGACACACAACAGACCTGGATTGTGTTAGAACCGAGAACCCAAAGCCTCCCCCTCATCCGCTCAAATCCCTCCCTTTCGCCTGCTCCCACTTTATTCCTCTTTATTCTCACAGAGCTTCGCTGGAATGTGGTGATATGTGTGCAAGCCAATAGGAGAGAATAGATAACAGCAAAGGCTTATGGGTAATGATTCTACTGCAAGCTTATGCTAAAACTAACACGCGCTAAACGGCACCCCTGCTCGCAAACCCATTCCCAGACTATTTGTTTTATCTTGTTTGCATATCGATGGCCCTGCTGTGTGCGTTTATTTGAAAATGTTACTTTATGTTGACAGAGGGATATTGGAACATCAGGTTCTCTATTGTCTTGCCAGCTGTGTGGTCAGAGTACATGCTATTAAAAAACACAAAACATAATTTAAACCCATAAACCTGGCAGGAAATCTACAACACAGCCCAGCAGTGTGGTTTACTGTTTAGGCCTCATGTAAGGTAGCACATTAACACATCAAAATATATAGATTGTTTGTAAGCTACAAAGTATATATCTTAAACTTTTAAGGAGTTTTGCCTATAAAACAGCAACTGAACGTTTGCACAATAAGAAAAGGAAGAAAGACAGAGATATTCATATATTGATCTTTTGTGTCAACATGCTCAAATATCAATTAACTATTTGCCAATATCAGTCTATTATAATACCTCAAAAGACGTTTTTCTGATTTTTTTCTGACGAAATTTCTGTGTGATTTTTGCATAACTGGTGCATGTTGCGTTACTGGTGTCACTAAACAACTGTGATTATTACCCTCCCTGACTCAAACAAACATATTCCATGGAAATCACATGAACTGTGTTACAATTTTCTAGATAAATAATGTCAACAGGTTCTCAGCACATTTTAATCATAAGCAACTGAATACACAGTAAATTGTTGGCAATGCTTATGACGTCAGTGACCCAGAGATTATGAGAGTTTTCTGGGAACGGGAGGCTTGTGCTTACAAACGACACATCGTTTCAGCTGCAATCTGCAAACAAAATTGGTCACTAGTTGAATGTTTACCTCCAAAACACCTTCTAAAATCACAAATGATATGTTTATGCAGCCAGACTTTGTCCCTGAAATGTAGCTGTTGCTTTTATTGGCTGCTTAATTGATGCTGCAATGTAATGCAGTGATTGGTCTGTGTATATAATGAGCAGATGATGATTGGTGGATAGCCACAATAAAAAACGGGGTCATTAGTATCTTTGTCTTTCACTCCGTGGACTCTGGTTTTAAATTCATTTAAATTGGGACTAATAAAGGTTTTATGGCTTGATGTCACAGCAAAATTTTAAGCTTCAGAAATGTTTGCCTTTATTAGGTTTATATTCATGTCAAGCAAATATATTATTACAGAATGTAGACCTAGGATGGCATACAATAAATTACAGTTCTTCTTTAGCACAGCAGGGGGCAGAAGTAGAGTTTGCAGGTGTGCTACAGGTAATAACTGCAGGTTTCTCTTTCCCATTCTCTTTGATTATAATCATCACCTTCACCTCTGACCTGTTGTCAATAACATAAACTAGACTGAGATGTCATTTTTACCACAGTGATGTATCCGTGTTGTAAAATCAATGTGTGTATGTGTGTGTGGTATTGTGTAAGCTGAAGATGAGTGAATTCAGGCTTGTCTAATCATCTGCCCCCTGCATGTTTAACAAATCATGTGTGATGCAGTTCCCAAAACAACCATTTTCGGGAATTTCAGGAGAGAAAAGCAGGAAAGTCAATGCTCCATGCTGGCTTGGGCTCCAGACAGCTGTTATCAGAACAATGCACACTTACTACAGAGGAAATAACAGAGCTGTGCTGCTCAACCGATTTCCAAATGTATTTCTTTTCTTTCGTTCACTCGCTGCTCCTGGCAATTTGCATGGCCCGAGCTTTCTCTCTTACCCTCCACTGCATTCACACATTGTTTCACTTTTTCATTTTTTGCTGTTACGTAACTCGATCTTTTCTCTCCATCCCCCTCATTGGGTTGAAGGATGCCAGAACTCAACCCTAAATTTCTTGTCTTGTGTCTGTACTCCCTCAGTCCTCCTATCTTAGCCTGACACCATTATCTGCTAGCGTTCTCTCTGTTTAAAGCTCCGGGGCTCCTGACTCTGTGCTTCCCGTAACACACCCCCGTCACAACTGCAGGATGCACGAAAATTACATTGTAAATATGGAAAATATAGAAGCCATCTGTGGGGCCTCATTTCTGGGTTTCCCTCAACTTGAGGCCCTGTTAGTCAGATGCCCAAGAGCCCCATATATATTTACATAAACAACCTAGTCATATGACATCATAACACATCGTAACAAATGTGCTGCGCTTGGGTGGATCCTGTGAATGTAAAACTTGAAGTGAAAGGACAAGAAGCACTAGAGACCTGTCACAGGAATAATGTTCCATTAAAACCGTTGGTTTACATGTCATCAGAGCAGAGGTGCAGCTGTCTGAATAGAGACTCTGGCACAGCATGAATAGAAATGAGTTGAATTGTTCTCTTATCACTGAATGAAGGACACAAGTATTAGTGAGAGGTGTGGCACAACGGCACAGATCCAAACACATTTAGCTTTATTAATAACACAGTTTTATTAATAACATCAAAACGAACAATGTGGCATATGTGAGGTCCGTTTGATCGATGCATCTGTAGTTCGCTTGCATGCATTTATTTGTCAAGCCAAACAAAACTGATGTTGGACTTGAACAGTTGAACCAACTTTATTTAAAATGTGTGAGGGATCACTGCATTGTGAATCATTTAGTCACATTAAAGAAAGTTGAAAATGAAAGCACTTTCACAATCATCTATTCATACCACATGTGCAGAGAGACGCCTCAGTGTTAGCTTTTGTCTTAAATAATGGCTGGTTTGAAAGCTGACATGTTTACAATATTGCCAGGCTAGATAGGATTACTGAATTTTAAGTATAATTATTGGTTTGTATTGAGGGTCTGAACATTTTACTGGTAATGTTACTTGTTATCTTAAATTAGGGTTTGGCAAAATTCAGGTATTTGATGCACTAGGAGGAAACAGGCTTGTTATGCAATCAGAAAATAAAGAGATTAGGAAGCATAAATAAAAATGGCAGATATACTGTACATTTCACAACACAAGGTTTGTTTACTTACCAGAGTTCTGTTGCAACTAACTTGATTACAACACACTGATTATAATGGTTTCCATGCCTTAAAATGTATAAGCTAAATATTGCGGTTGCTCTCCCTCTCCGCCTTTTTGTCTATTTTTCTTTCTTTTCTAAACACAGATGGCATAACTTGTACTGATCTAGCACATGTGATCTCTGGAAAATCCAACCCAGGAATCCGCCCCCAAGATGACAGACCAGATTAATTACATAAAATGTTGTTTTTAAGATATTATGTTTAAACTCTTTAGACAGAATAAGGTGTGGAATCAGACAAGCAATATCATTTTTCCGACACCCTTTTTCCAGAGTTAATTCCTTGGTTTTCCTCTGGACTCACCCACCCACCCACGCCCTCTCTCTCCCCTGTGTCCAGCCGTAACAGAGCATTCCGATCCTCTGCCATCATACCTGCTGCTGTTTCACACGCTACCAGCACTGACCAATCGTGCGCTGCCCTCACATCACCTCTCTCACAGATCTGCACAAACAGACTCTCGTTGGTGCCGGACAGCTCAGCCGCAGAGAGGAGGGGGCTGGGAGTCATTGGCAACGTCCAAAACAGGAGGAAAATATTAACACAAAATAACAGGAGCAAAGAGACAGAGTTTCCCTCTAGAAAATGCCTTTAGAGTTTTGCAAAGCTGCCTCTGGACAAATCTAGATATAATATTTTGTGGCTGAAGGAATATTCTAAAACTCTGAAACTTTGAGTCCACGCCCAACTCAAATCCCCTTATGCTGTGAGACGGGTGACTCACAACAGCATGAGTGGGTACCATGGTTACCAAAATCAGGAAACGCCAAAAAGAGCACAGTCTAACATCTTGTGGTTACCAACGCTAGCTGGTACTACGTATGCTGATCTCCAGATTGGTCATTTCCTGTGATTTGTGTCTGAAACAAAGCTTTGTCTTGGCTATAATCAAAGCCAGAGATTCCGGCTGCTAACTGAAGACGGCTTCATTTTAACCGCTAGTATCAAAGTATCAAAGGAGATACAGACACTAACTGACATTTTGTGAGGAAAATTAATTTTTGTGATCCTAAAGTTTAGTGACTTGTTGCCATAGCATTGTTGCTAAGGTCCTCTGAGGGGATTTTGCAGGTTTCTATGCGGATGTAACGTTGTTGCGTGGTTGCTAACTGGCACGCGTCAAAGCACCCACTAAGTTTCACTACTGTTTTAATCCCTATATATGACTGTGTTCTGTCTTTTTAGTCACTACATGTGACTTTGTTCTGTTTCTGTCTTTTAAACGCATGGGTTTTTACCTGTCAAGAAAAAAATGTAAGCACTGAATACTTGTAAAAGATGTTTCCTCTACAACCTACATGATTTGTAGCTTCACACATAGATGTACAAAACCATGATGCCAAATTTAAAATTTAGGATTAAGAATTTGTTAGCATTTTCTTAAAAAGCACCATTTACTATAAAAATGAAATCACTGTGTCAAATATTTACAGTATAAGTTAAAATAACACTGCAGGAACATTCACATTTGCTATGATAAAAGTAATTCAGTGTAGACTAAACTACTGACCCTTGTGTCTCTTCATACAGAAGAGAACAGTTATGTTTTGCATTTGCTCTGAACATTATATTGCCTGAAGAGAACATTTAATTGAAGCAAGATCAGCAGACACTATTCTGAGGCTTGTGTTCAAACCACATGCTTGCATGCTTTTCGATAAAGTCTGACTCACTCCTCAACCACAAGCTACAGCAGACATTTTAGAAGATCTTCTAGCTACATTTCAGTGCTTTGAGTCTATGTAAGATATTTTTTTTGCTGGACTGATGCAAGTCCACCAACTAGACCAGCAGCAGACCAGCAATACCAGCACGTTATTACATGCTGGTCTGGGCTGGTTTTCACAGCAGGATTGCTATGCAATGATTACTATATTAGTGATGTATTACTTGGGTGTAAACAGTGACCCAAGGCATTTGCCATGTGTGTTCACATGCACAATAATGTTACTGCCATATCAGTGAAATATCCAAGCATCTGAGCACCACAGAGTCTTAGGAATGTGGTGACTATTAGTCACGTTTGTGGTCATTGTAAGACGACACTGAAGAAGTGGAGACAATAACAGGAAGGTCCCAAGAGCAAGTCCCATGTTTGTATTTCTCTTAGTGTGAGCTCCAAATTCCTCAAATGTTTTTATAATGGTTTTTAGACCTTTGCAAACCTTTTCGTTCATATCAGTTGACCTCAAACCTGACAATCGGTTCTGCTACAACTCACTCAGCACTAGAACATGAACCATGGCGGCACACAGATACACAATTGTGCACCCACACAGATACACATAACATGAGCTTTTGTCTATTTACATGTGTACACAAACATACACTAATACGGATATGTGTTTGTAAACACACACCATAGTCCTGCACACAAACAACAAGATCATTTTACAGTGTCTCAAACTGAACAGATAAGAGCACTGACTGAGTGAACCTTTCATGTATCCATTCAGATCATTTGGGTGGACGGTCTGTCACAAAGGAGAGAAACCCCATTGTGCTAGCCAAGGTTGCTCTAGGGAGGTTTGTAGTAAACATTTCCTTCTAGGAAAGGTTTACTAGAAGTCATTTTGTAAGCATCAGAAATTAGTGGTTTTCAAGTGGTTTTGTTTCAGCATGCAAATATTAAATTGGCAGTCAGGCAAATGGCGACACCCCAAAAATAAACATGCCCCAAAAATCATTTATTTACATTGCCATGTAATGCAAAGAAATCATTTTCAATTAGTATTATTGAAAAATATTTTGTAAGTACATAAAAAACAGCACAACAAATGAATGTTTGGTTTCACAAAGTTTGTGCTGTGACAAGCTAGTCTATTCTGGCTAGCATGTCACAGAAGAATTTATGTTACAGTATTAGATACACAGCAATGCAAGAATACAGCAAAAAGTTTGATTAATTATATGATTATTTGCATTGAACATTGTTTCTATCATCCTGTCAGTGACCCAACCTGCAAGTTATTTTTGGGTTGCAACTGCACATTGAAAACCACTGAGCTGACATTACTATCTGCCACTGATCAGATGACGTAAACTTTAGCAGCTACCATGTTAGCACCACAAACAAAGTCATGTAGCTTTTAAATGCTCCTGATACCAGCTAATGATTCAGAACATTATGAGAGAATCATTAGATTCATTCATTACAATTACCAATAATTGCATATGATCAGCCCCTGATCAAAATTCCACTTTACATTTTTCAAATAGCATCTCTGTGAACATTGCATTACACAGGTACGTTAAAATAGGCGTTCTTTGTGTTGCCTTGAATTTCAGGAATTAGTAAGCAATGCCATGTTACAGGCAATGTCATGTGATGAAATCCATACTAGTGTTACCAGAGTTCATGTGTGAATTTACCTCGAGCAATTGTAAACAGGAAGTGTCTTGAACAATGCTGCTATGCTATCTTATTATGGGAAACAGTCATAAATTTTGATGTTTTCATTAAGGTTTTGTGTCTGAAGCAGTATGGGGTAAATTATAATGTTGCCAGCTAAATTATAAGTTGGCACCATGTAAAGAATATACACAGGTTGCAATTTCCTCCAAACAGTTTTCAGTCTTGCTTGATGTATTTTGTTTCTGTTATATATCTAAATGTTAATATATTGAAATGCTTTAAATCAACACTTTTCTGAATGTTTCCAGTTGTGACCTAATTTGACTCTTTCTGATGTGACATCTAGTTACTTCACTAGAAACCAGAACTGTGAAATGCTGTTTGTTGTTTTATTTGCATGTTTTATTTGCATTTTGCCTGTTTATAAATTTCTCCAGCTTTGTTTATACCTTAAAACATCAGTTATATTAATCAAGCAATAGATAATTATAGAAATAGACATGCTAAAATAATCTAAAACACTTGATAAACAAGCAGGTTTATGTGTGTGAGGCATGTGTAGAACTTCATAAACAATGACTATATCATGAATATTCTAATTCAGCAGAAATCTGTGTGGTTTCAATGAAGTTTTACAGGCATAGAGACCGTGTGGGCGTGGCCTAACATCTGAGGAGTGTGAAACTCTCCCAAGTAATTATAAAGTATGAATTATTCATAAAATTGTGAAGAACTAAATCATAAACTTCTAAATACTTTAAACTACAATTTGACATTATAGGGAATTAATGAATTCTGATCATGTATTCTGATGATGTCATGAGTGATGCGATACATATAACTGTGAAACTCCAGCCCTTAATGTTTGTGGATGTTTCAGTCCAGTATTCACTCCCTGAGGTCACTTGATGACGACAGCGGTCACAGTTCAGGTTAAGCAGGTTGGGACCTGTGCGACTAAATCAAACATCCAGCACAGATTTACTTTTTCAAACATCTGATAGGTGTAATCTGTGACTTCCATCACCAAAACACAGGCCCATCAATTTGGTTAGATGGAGGGCATGGCTTGCAGACTGTTACACAGCCAGACAGGTTTAACAGGTGGCCTGAGAAAGATGTGTGCATTAATACACAGCAGGTGTCTGTTCAGCCATCGTGCATTGTGTTAAAAACGGATAAGGGCAATTTAAACAGTATCTCCTGTCACTAATAATACAGCTTACTATTCTCAATAACAGTGATACACATCAAAGCTACTGACTAATGTACCTCAAAGTGTAAGAGGATAAGAACCCCACTCAAGTGTTTAGGGTGTGTATGAGCAATTATAAAGCCAAACACTTTTAGATATGAAATGACATGTTAGCTGGTAGGATCAGCTATGTGTGAAAGATTCCTGTTTGGTAGTAGCAGGTGATTCATTAACAGAAGGTGTGAGCGTGTTTGAATAGGGAAAGGAGGAGCACAGAGCTCTGTGTTTGGATGAATAAAGAATGAGAGGAGGACAAATCCAGCTATGGGTAGATTTGTCATTTCAGGCTGTGATAAGAATGGATCAGTGCATTGCATTGTGGGATACCGTGTGTGGTTTGCTGGATACTGCACATGTATACTTGCATAGTCATTAGGGAATTCTGTGCATACTGAGGCAATATATATTATACATATTGTTTACTATATACATTGTTATCACATGACCCTGTGACATTAAATATTTAATTCAGCAATTCTGTCTAAAATTGGTGCTATTACTTTTGTTAATATTTGATAGTCTTTGTCCCACTGTAAATTATTGAGCACATTGCATTGTGGGACACAATACCTTTAACACTATGGCCTTAGTAAAGTTAACCAAGCAATCTTGAGGGAAACATCCACTCACTCAGTTGCACAATATTACCACAGATATTAATTTCACTAGTTTCCAACTGTACTTGACTTTTTTTCCTCTTTATTTCTGTTCAGTGTTTCATTCTAGACACACCCGCACAAACTCTGCAGAAATAGACCTTAGTTGTAGAAAAGATGAGTCATTGGCACGCGAGGGTCCAATAGTACTGCAACCGTTGAAATTCTTCCATGGGTTTTCCAAGCCATACAGAAATATCCAGCTTCTAATCAAAGAGAGGCTCCGACTCCCTTTATTTTCTCACCATATGTTGGGACACTTGAGAGGATATTAAGTATGCTATTGTAAGCTGAGAGAACTCTCCACCCAGCAACGAAACACTACAAAAGGCCTTGTATAAACATGTAGTAGTTATTTGCATCCACCAGCAGTGGAATGCTGCTTTTAGTTAACATTCATCCACCATTAACATTAAATGTGATTATGACAAATGTAATTTGCCCTCTATTTAGAAATAAATGGCTTCATTGTCATACAGACACAAGACAAATGTTCCATTGTTGAGGTGAGAAATTGTGATATGAACATGTGCCAAAAGAAAAACAGTCATCCAAGAGAGAAAAAAAATGTTGTCTTAATGAGAAAAGTGGTAGTTTCCTGTTAAAGTAGTTTGTGGAGTGTCAACATTACATCCATACATTCTTCCAGGTTGGGAAATGTACGAGTTTTGTCCTTGAGGTGTCTTTGTCCTCAGAAACAATGCAACATATTTACTGTAAAACATAAGACCATCAAAATACACATGAATACTGAACCACTTTCTATTAACTAGCTGAAAGAAATAATCTAATCTAGCTGCTTATTGCTATAAATTATTTACTTAAATCTACCAAATAACCTTTTTTGTAGAATTAAGATTTATTATTTTGTTTGTATAAATGGCCATTCTGTATAAACATTTATGGATTGCATTCCCATTCTTGGTTAGTCATGTTTTGTTAATGTAAACATGCACACAAACATCCCCTTTTCCACATATTTCGCTTGATGATAATCTTGCTGATAATCATATGATGTGTCACTCCGCTTCAAGGTATCCATGGCGACTCATCAAACTTTCAACAACCATACGCCATGTGGCAGGGGTCAGCGCAGCTAACTTGTGAGCATGTGTCAGTACGACTGTGATCTGTGGTAACCCCCGTTTCCATGACAACAGTGGGTGTGCTCACTGCCCAGGCAGCCATTGGGGAAGTTTTGAGGAAAGACGCATGACAAAGAAAAGCAAGGCTAACCATGACTAGCCACAAAATATTTCACCTCTGAGGAATGTTCACCACATTCAACTATCAGTTTGCAAGCTTTGCAAAATGCTTCAGATATGTTGCGCTGTAACTGTTGAGATTAGGGGTTGTGTGAAGGTATCCCAGACTTTCATTAACAAACTATGCGTTGACACAATTTTGTCATTTTTTTACAACGTTTCAGTCATTGTAAGGTTTTAAGAAATCTCTGTTTTGAATTCTGTGTCCGACCGAGCTTGCAAACATTTCATATATGTAAGAGTGAAGGTGGTGTCATGCTAGGCTTTACATTTGAATGCAGTTCAGTTAAAACTTTAGGGTGCCTATATATGTTCCATCAATTGCTGTGTACCCAGGTTTAAACTTTGTGATTTCTGGTCTGTAAATGCATATACTGAAAATACATTACATTAAAAAGAGCATTTAAAAGTCACTCAGAACAAGGAATACAAACTTCAAAGCTGCATGTTTTACAATTTTACTTGAAAGTGAGGTAGTTGTATTTATTAGTTCTGTGGAATGTATGTTTGTGATTGTACATTTGTACAATCAAATTTGCATTTCACCATTGTCATGGCAACCATCTTTTACTGTAGTTGCTAGTTGTTTCATGACACTTGTGTCATTCTTTCATCTCATGAATTGTGATGACCCTGTTTTGTAATAATGGCTAACTAATGGTATACATTATCTCTTTCATAAAACTTTAACCATAAAAAGACTGCATAAATAGTTGCCCATATTTGTTGCTTTGTCTGAAATAATTTCATAATTTCCTGTAAAGGATGACATCATATCCCTGTAACTGTGTGTGTGTGTGTGTGTGTTTGGATGAGAAGACTTCGATTTCACAAGATAATCTAGTACAGCATACAACAAACATCAGTTCAGGACACTAAAATGTGAAATACTTACACAAGACTGAAACTTGAACGATTAACGCTGTAGATATCATTGTCTCTCACATCAATGGAAATCTCACACTGGAGAGTCTCTATTCATTGTTGTCAGCTGGGGTGTAAAGTGATTGTCAAAAGGTTACAGGTCAGCTGATTTTAACAGTATCACTCTCAATTCACTTGATGTGATCAGATTTAACCAAAGCCCAAATCAGAGTGATTCAATGTTACTGTTTGTATTTGATTGGATAAAGGAAATCCTGCACATTTAAGGCAATTGTTTGATGAGATGCGTAATTGAATTGCTGGTGTGTGTTTTTAAGTCAGATTAGCTGTGCTGAAGGAATTTGGATTATTAAGTTAACAGCTTAATGTCTTCTTCATTCCTCCATGATTATACAATCTGTGCACGTTAAACGACACATCCTTATTGGTATTTACAAACACTTGCGTATGGAAGCAAGAAGAAAGGCACAGCATGTTTGCTATGTGACAGTAAATAACTGTTTCTGGTTGTCATAAAACTAGACACTATCGTCTTAGTCTCTAAGTAAAGAAGGAATTTTATAATCAAGTTATCATCAGACCTGAGGCCTGTAGATGCATAACAGTGAGCTTTGATTTTGTTGATTAAGAGATAAAACACAGGGGTTGAAAGCAAAATGTCCTTATAAAGTACTGTACAGAACAGACACACCTGTTTTGAAGTTTTAGGAATGCTAGCATGTAGTCCACATTCACTTCCCAGTTCTTTGTGGTTTAAGATTAATGCTGGTTCAAATTATTGCATGCATTTAAGATGTTTTTCAATTTTGAGGAACAAACATATCAACTTTGTTGGAAGAAGACAAATACCATGTTTCTGAATGCTTCATGCAGGGTTTTCATCAAAAATAAACTCTAATTATAATAAAAACAGATCTAATGTCTAGAAATAACATATGTTTAAAAAAAGTGAGCCCATAGTCTTACTTTGTTAGACCACGGTCTGTAAATGCATGGGATTTGACTGGAACGGACAGTTATTTTGGTAACAATGCATTAAAAGGTTTAAGGCATTTGTTCATGTTGTTAATGGTTCGGACATGTTGTGCATAGTTATCAGGGCATGTCCAAAAGCCAGATTTTACTGTAGGTGGATGGAAAAAGGCAATTATTATTTTATCTGGTTCCTCTGTAAAACAATAGCCGGGATTCTGTTGGTGGCTTTAGGAAAGACCAGCGCCTAAAGCAATAATGACTCACAGAAACCATAGAAGAAGATAAAAGGATATCTCTGAAGGATGTTGCATGTTAAATCATCTGCTATGTGTCTTATGTAGCTCATATACAGTGTCTCATATACAGTCATATTAAACATCTAGTGTTCAAAGACTGCAGGTAATAAATTGATGTACAAGACTTTAGTCACTTCAGGAGAAAACATTTAGACATGCACCTCAGTCAATCTTTCCATTTCAAGAGAAACTGCTTATGAGTGTGACGATGTTATCCAGATAAATTACCATTACTGACTTCATAAGGCCTTTTGAATGTAAGAACGCATGACACACCAAGGTCTGATGGCCCAACCATAGATACATGTAATCTATGGTGTAATCGCTGTGGTAAGTGGAATGGACTTGAAGAACAGGTCAAGGCAGATGTAGTTTTGCTTAAGCAGATACTTAATGTTTAGACAATTATCTAGAATTTCAAGTCATTAGTTTGGTCATGTTAATGGTTTTAAATATTTCATAGCTAAAACTATGATTGAATCAGGACCTCATAGACATCATAACAACAACAAAACACGTGCCGACCGTTTGTGAGAAGCACAAATTTAATTTATTTACAAACAAACATAGATATGGTGTTTTGAAACCCCATAACAGAACGTTTAAACGTAAAAAACATCCTTATGTTATCTTATATTATCAAATATATACTCACTAAAACCTGAGCAATTTCTTTGACCATCACATTTAAGCTGTTTTCATAAAATACAAGCCTCTGGTGTTTTTCTACTATAAACCCAGTTTGTTCATAAAACTGTTTAACCCCAAAAAAGGCTCTGGATTGCAGAGAACTGCAAGGCCTTCGGGGGTTTGTTTTAAAACGTCATGAGTTTTAACTGTTGGTGGCCATTATGATGTGACACAGTTTAAACAAAGATTACTTATAGTCCTGTCTTGCAAGTTATGTTTGTTTTGCGAAGTATTACTGTATGCTATACTTAATTCCCAGTGTTTACCCTGACATTTGCAGCTGTGCATGTTGTTAACCTAATATGTTAATTTTGGTACCATGTAATCTCTGTGTGGATTTAAATAAATAAAAGAAACATGACAGATTACAATAATGAGGTAAAGTTAAAACACAGCTGGGTGTTATATGTTATCTTTTGCACAATTGCTATGAGCTACAGTTTGTGCTACTGTACATGTTCAGGAGAAATTTAGCCTTCCAGGTGTCTTATTTGAATAGTCAAATCCATAGATCCAAGCTACATCTGTGTACTTCTGCCCTTTAGATTTAGATGCTGCATTAGAGCACAACAAAACTACTTTTGTCTATAAATATTAATATATATTCCCTTAATATTAATAAACACATTCCCTTTTTTCATCTTTTTTTCTCCTGTTCTTTTTATTTCAGGGATCAATTTATTTGCAATACAAATAATGTATATTAAACTGAGCCAATGACAAGGAAATTCTTAGTTGTCATATTTTTCAAAATAGTTATTCCCAAAAATTATATCTTTTTCTAGTCATGGAAGGTTACTAACACATCCAGGTAATGGTTGCATGAAGAGCTTAGGAACATGAGTATTGAGTTTCAACCACACCTCCCATTCTACTTTACACATTAAGCACCGGCCAATCAGAGCCTTCTTCTGGCTCCTCCCACTTTGAAGCAGATATAGTAAAAGGGTTCGGTCTGCTGTTCTGTCTATCTGCTCGGGTTTCTCCAGCACAGCAGACAAAGCTGTTTTCTGCTGCTCTCACTCCCCCATCGCTCCAGTTCATTCTCATCAACTACAAGACAAACACATCAGCAAGATGTCCTTCAAGAAAACCAGCTACACTGTGAAGTCTTCTTCCTCTGGATCTGTTCCACGCAGCTTTAGCAGTCTTTCATACTCTGGCCCCAGCATCAGCCGTCAGAGTGCTTACACTGTCCGCAGCTCCTATGGAGGAGGCAACCGTGGCTTGGGAGCTGGTTTAGGTATGGGAGGTGGTATTGGAGGTGGCAGCTTCATCAGCAGCTCCTCAGCTTATGGTCTTGGTATGGGCATGGGCATGGGTGGTGGTGGTGCCGTGGCACCTATTCAAGCGGTGACCGTCAACAAAAGCCTCCTGGCTCCTCTTAACCTGGAGATCGACCCAAACATTCAGGTTGTCCGCACCCAGGAAAAGGAACAGATCAAGTCCCTCAACAACCGCTTCGCTTCCTTCATTGATAAGGTGGGTGCTTGTAACTTCTTGTAAGTTTCTTTATAGTGTTTAATGTTTAATGGTGGTGTTATAGTGTAATATGCAAGTAAGATTCTCAGGTATTGCTATAAAATGGAACATTAACCAATGCAATTTTTATATTTCACATTGCTTAAATTGTCTGTAGTAGTAAATCTAGCATGAAATAGAAAATATATCAAGAGTGTAATTTGGTCCCCTCACCACATTAAAGAAAAGTACGGAGAGGTGGGTAAAAGGGTGTGTACAGGGTCAGAGTGTGGCTGGTTTTTCATTTAAATGAGTTACCCTGAGGCTCTTCTGAAACCCTTGTGGAGAGTCCACACCCAAATGAGAACATACTGCAGGACATGAAATCTGCATGAAACTTTTACTATTTAAAATAATCCTGCCAAACATTTTACAAAAAGATAGTTAAGTGCAATATATCTTTTCCTGAGAGTTAATAATTAATTTGAGAAGCTGGGGTCATGTTCTAAATAGAACTGGATAGGTTACGTAACAGTGATCAAAGCAGTAAGAAGAAATATTCTGCACACTTTGGTCACACACACAAGTTTCTTTTTCTTAGAACCTTAATAATCTTCTTTGCATTGCACTGTTTGTTTAACACACCAGCTGTTTTGAATACACACCTATGACACCTTTATTGTAAGCAAACAGTGTGTCCAATTTTAACCTGCAATTCTTAAAACTCTTATATTGTCATTATTTGCCCTCCACCCACCACTGACACACTCATCTCAAGTAACTCTAGCAGATTCGAAAAGGCCTCCACCTTCCTCTTAAACATTAACCATTTAGATCAAAACCTCTAAGCTAGTTTTATTTGAACCAGCCTAGTTTAATTTATATTACATAAGATAGTTTCATCTGAACCAGCCTAGTTTAATTCAAACCATATAAGCTAGTTTCATCTGAACCAGCCTAGTTTAATTCAAACCATATAAGCTAGTTTCATCTGAACAAGCCTAGTTTAATTCATACCATATAAGTGAGCTTCATCTGAATCTCCAAAATGTTACACCTCCATAAATGTACTACCTCAAGTCCACCTCCTTACCTTATAAATTTGGATCTGGAAAAACAGCACATTCACTCTCATAAATCTATTTGACGTTCTTCTAAAACATGCGTCACTGTTTCCTAGGAAAAAATAGCATTACAAACTGAAAACACATGCACCCCTCATAATGTTGGAAAACAGTGCTTTCCTTTGTGAAGGTAGCTCAGCCTCGTGCCACATGTTGGCATACAGTTGCACTTCTGGGCATAAATTATAAGCTGGCCCACAACCATGATTCCATGCAATTTCAGCTTCGGTTTGGGGCATTGATCCCTGAAGCTACATTTACTGCCAACTTTGATTAACACAAAAACCTCTCTCTTCTTGCAAACCTAGGTACGTTTCCTGGAGCAGCAGAACAAGATGCTGGAAACAAAATGGAGTCTCCTTCAGAACCAGACGGCCACACGCTCCAACATTGACGCCATGTTTGAGGCCTACATCGCCAACCTCCGCAGACAGCTCGACAGTCTTGGCAATGACAAGATGAAACTGGAGGCTGACCTGCACAATATGCAAGGCCTGGTTGAGGACTTCAAAAACAAGTGAGTTCATTAGCTTTCACAAAGGCCTCATTAATTTGGTTTCTATTTAGTGCCAAAGTCTCATCCAAGAAGTCTTTTGAACATTTAAGTGTTCCCAGAATAAATGAGGCTCATTAGTTCAGACTGAGTCAAATAAAATGTTACGCTGGTCTAAGAGGAATAAACTTTTGTTGGATTTCAACAGGGAACTTATGCAATAGCATTGCTTTGCCTTCACATGATACAGTAACTTCATCTAAACGGTTGCTATGATCACTCCCTGATGATCTAGCTTATTGTCTAACCTCTTGATTTAGACTTACATCATAATATAGGAATTTCTATCATTATTAAACATAACGTCTGATTGAGAAAACATGTTTGTACCACAGTTGAATGGGCGTCAGCGTGAGTCACACAGATTACTGCGGCTGTACAAACAACTACACAGCACTTTTCATGGATCTCTAGACAAACCTAATGGACTGATTAACGTTAAGGCCCATGAGAGGCATCAACCAGAATCCAGAAAAACATGAGCGTTTCTAACTACAAAATGCAGCACTGCTACCACCTAGTGCACAAACCCATATTTGCATTAACTTGTGTAAAGCCACGCCAAAATTACTGACGTGGTTTCTATTTAAATTTATTCATTAATATGTATAGACAACAAGAAACAGTAAATCTGTTTTAATCAATGGCAGACAAGAAGTGTTCACCTAAATATAAGTAAAATATTAAAATATATAATAAAAATATAAGTTATTGACATGTTAGAAATGACACGTATCACTTTATACATATTTAATATTCACATTTAATATGTCATACAATTTTCTGTGCTGTACTGTATTACATTTGGTTTACTGTACTTTGGAGATGAGTTTAACCAATGCAATTTTCTTCACCTGTCTGCAGGTATGAAGACGAGATCAACAAACGCACAGAGTGTGAAAACGAGTTTGTGCTGATCAAGAAGGTTTGTAGACCACCTCAGTTTAACACATCAGAACCTACTATTGACACACATCATTTTAATGATTAATTGTTGTTTTTTAGGATGTCGATGAGGCATACATGAATAAGGTAGAACTAGAAGCCAAGCTGGAAAGCCTCACAGATGAGATCAACTTCCTCAGGCAGATCTACGAGGAGGTAAATAACACCTGCAGTTTTCCACCAACATGTGTTATCAATATAACACACTCTGATAACAATGTTCTCACTTTGTTCCTCTGCTTTGAACTTGTAGGAGATCCGTGAGCTGCAGTCTCAGATCAAGGACACCTCAGTCATTGTGGAGATGGACAACAGCAGGAATCTGGACATGGACTCCATCGTCGCTGAGGTCCGCGCTCAGTATGAGGATGTCGCAAACCGCAGTCGGGCTGAGGCCGAGATGTGGTACAAGTCTAAGGTATTTCACTATAGTGGTTTAGAAACTCAGTTGCTCAACTCGGTTACTATGGTGAACTGCGTGGGATATTGCATGTCTAACAAAATGTTATGTTATGTTTCTCAGTTTGAGGAGATGCAGACATCCGCTAACAAATACGGTGATGACCTTAGATCAACAAAGACAGAGATCTCAGATCTTAACCGTATGATCCAGAGACTCCAGTCTGAAATTGATGCTGTAAAAGGACAGGTAAACAAATACAATAAAAATACATATTTCTAACAAAAATGTATTTATTGTAAAAAATGTGTGAAATGAAAATGACCGAAAATGTTTCTCATTTTGATAGCGTGGCAATCTGGAGAACCAAATCGCAGAAGCAGAGGAACGTGGTGAGATGGCAGTTAGAGATGCCAAGGCACGCATTAAGGATCTTGAGGATGCCCTGCAGAGAGCCAAACAGGACATGGCCCGCCAGATCAGAGAGTACCAGGACCTGATGAACGTCAAACTGGCCTTGGACATTGAGATCGCCACCTACAGGAAACTTCTGGAAGGAGAGGAGGACAGGTGAGCCTATCACTGGCATTGACACATTACTCTTCTCTGAGACCAAATACAGATTCTCATTCTGTGTTTACTGTTCCAACAGACTGGCCAGTGGAATCAAGGCCATAAACATCTCAAAACAGAGCAGTAAGTTTTGATACCTTTCTTAACTGAACTCAATAAACTTTTATAGAACTATATTTAATAAAATGGACCATGTTCTAATTGCTCAACTTTCTTTCTCAATAGCGAGCTATGGGGGTTATCCCATGGAAAGCGCAGGCAGCAGTTACAGCACCTATTCTAGCGGTTATTCCAGCGGCGTCTCCGGTGGTTACGGTAGCGGCTACGGTGGCGGATACAGCTCTGGTGGCGGCTACAGCTCTGGTGGCGGCTACAGCTCTGGTGGCGGCTACAGCTCTGGCAGTGGCTATGGCGATACCGTCTCTCAGACCAAGAAAAGTGTGGTGATCAAGATGATTGAGACCAAGGATGGCAGAGTGGTGTCAGAGTCTTCTGAGGTTGTCCAAGATTGAGCGAGCTTCTTCCCTACTCCTGTCCTTCAAATCTCACATATTTTCACGCATTCCTGACCTTTCCCTCACAACCATTATGACTCCAGTCTAAGGCTACAACTAGACAGGAATGCAGTCATAAACATGATTGTAAAGCAATAAACCATTCAGTCTGACCAAAGAAATTCCGGAAGGACCAAATAATTTCAATACTCTAGTCGTGCCTTAACCCACATCTTACACTAAAACACACAAGCCCTCAGGCTGCTACACAGCAATACTGTCTGAAAGTCTTACCTTGCACAACATGACCACATCTGCAGGCTGGAGAAACTTAGATGTGCCACTAACATGAGCTGGTTATTTAGCTGAACTGCATAACATGCGAAGTAATTGGTTTCCACAATAACTATGAAGGGATATGTTTGCATTTGTGCTAAATCGCTTTGTGTTTGTGGCAGATCCATGTTGTTTGCTTGTTTAGTAAAGTCTGTCAATTCATTGTATTATGGCAGATGGCAAGAAGTTGCCCACTGTGTATCCTGTTTCTGAGGTGCTGTTTTTGCTATCAAAAATAAAGTGTTTACTTAAATATTGTCTTCATGTCATGATTTGTTGTGCTACATGTAAACGCCATTTTGTAAAATAGTTAAAACCAAATATTCATGAAAAGTTAGCAGGAAAGAAAGAAAACAAACAACGATTGAACAGGAAGGATTTATTTTACACCATTGTACATTCAATGCTACATTATCCACACTGACTGTAGTAAAGTGATTCATTATGTCATTCATTCACTGTTTACCATGCAAATACCATTAAAGTGATGTTGAATTGTATTTTATAATAAAACATCTGACTTTTATATTGTAAACTAATAAATACTAAATATAGCTCAGTAAAAAAATGAGTATTCCAAGACAAACATGTTAAAGGTTAGTAGGCAAAGTAGGATGTAGCAAAGCTGTTTCCACACAAAAGCAGTTCACTAGGAGAACCAAGGCGCCTCTACCATCAACTACCACTCATTCAGAGAGGCGTATGTCTCGTTTCTTTGCTTTTTTTGTTAATGTGGGAGGTTTCACCTAAGTAAGGGGCTCTGATTCATTCTGGTTGTGTGAACATGATGCTGAAAGAGATTCCTGTGAATGAGCAAGTGGCCAACATAAAAGTCTAGAATATATATCCAAAGTAAACCATTAAGCATAAAGATGATGAATCGTGTCAAATATGGGACTATTGCAAAATATCACAAAGGTTATTTTTAACTTGGTCCAAAAGCAACAGATTGATTTTAAATTAATTGGATTCCTAACTGCGCTTTGGCGACACCTGCAGGCTTACGGTGGAACTGCAACAGGTTCGTAATCCTTGCAATTAAATGAAACATTAAAACAAATATAATAAAAATGTAGAAGTACAAATAATACATACATACAACATTATTTTATATAATAAATTATTGATATCATAACGGTTTAGCTGAAACAATGGGCGGTGTTGCAAAAATAAATCCCATTTCCTTGCATAGAGATTAATATTAAACTGTCCTTAGAAACATTTCCCTTCCAACATGTCATTTGTTACCACATTTCTCCCTTTACATCAGAAATAACAGACTGACTTGCAAACGATTCACAGCTTTGCTCAGTTCTTGTAACAACTGGTCAACGAGTTTCATTGCGCGATTCATTTCAACACATTCGGAGATTTTTTGTTGATTTACTGATTTAGTAAAACTGTAAGGCGATACAAAGAACCAAGGGAAGAAAAAATGCACGATGATGTGGTTTAACAACATACAACAGTTTTAAACAAAACCTGCAAATGGATCCATTTGTTTGCAAGCGTGGAAGTAGCTCGTAAAGTTTAATACGTGCAGCTTTGGAGGCCTTGCACTGCAGGTAAAGACATTTTCATGCCAAAATACACGAAAACACTGCAAAGTATTTCCATGTTTTAAAAACTTCCTAAACTGTGCAACATGGATGCAGTGATTTTCCTTAACTTGTCATTGTATCATCGTACTCCACATGTTTCACAGGTTACTTTCTCTGGTTATTAACAGAAGCTCCTTTTTATTTCACATAGTGTTTTGTTAATGGTTGTTAAAACATCTGTTGATTTCATATTTATCTTTTAAATATTGTGTAAATATTGTAATATTATGTAAATAGTTTTGTAGTTTTTAGTTGTATACATTGTTTATTTCAACAGTATGTTTATTTTACAAGTTTTTTTTGCCAAAATAATAATAATGACTATTTGGGTCCCACTGTTTGGGACTGTAATGACTTATGGAGCAAGAACAGGGCAGATCAAATGTATTATATTTCTTATGGGTATTATAACAACTATTTCTGTTAAACTGTGATCAAGGAAGATGGCATTTAATTCACAATTCACTGGCATTTAAAAACATCTGTATCCACACGATCCACAGGTATATTCTTATTTGTTCTTTTGCTAAACTCACCATTTCTTTTATATTATTTGACAAAATTTGTTTTCCTATTCCAGAGTTAAGGAAAGTTAAGGTTTTTATTTGACACTTAAGACATTTAAGTTAATTTGCTTACAGTTGCATACAGAGTTACTCTCTCAAAAACTACTTTCATGTTCACCATTAAAAAGAAAATTGTTAAAATTATTGAAATTATAAGAAATTGTTGCTCATGGGCTTAATTTAGTCCAACCCTTTCTCTCTTTGTGTGTTTTGGCAGCAACAGAACAAGTGCTAGTAGGAAAGTTGGCTAAGAACAGTAACTGATTGGGTTGCGGCCTAGTGAACAGTCAATGGTTGTGTTTTCTCCACCTTATTCATTTCAGGATTGTCCCCTGGGCTCAGAAAGGCACTCATTTCACACCTCTAGTTGCTTTGCCTAAAAGTGCCAAATGCATAAATGAGATGAAAATATATGTGACGCTATCAAAACATCCCACACACTTAAAAGTGATGTTCCCATAGTTGCTGCTTGATTTGACTAGTTAGGGGCTTTCTCTCATAAATGCTGCAGGCTTTGCTGTAGAATGAAAACAGCTCATTACAGATGAAAATGAATGTTTTGCCTGTGGCACTGTGTGTACACCACAGTCCCATTAGTATGTACACTTAGTTTTGCTCCAAAGTCACCAGCAACTGTCATCTGGCAAATAGCAAAATCAATGTATTGTATTCATTGTAATAATTTTCCTATCAATGATTTTTGCTTATACTGTATGTAGGCTTTCTTAGGTTCACAGATGAACACAGTACTAGGTTCTCCTATTAGGAGACCTATTAGGACTCCAGACGTCCTGATATTGGAGACCTGTGAACTTTACTAGTTTATTGTAAAGGACTTGTTCCTTTGCCTGACAAGCTTCAGGGGCACAAACAAATGCTTTAAACACAAAGTAGGCGGTGGGAACCATTAAAGCTATAGAGTCTCATAATCTCTGTAAAAGCAACGCCTCAGGTTTTAAAACATCTTGTACTTGTGAACGTGAAGGTGTTCAGTCAGCACTTTGACTGATGTGGTGGTGGTGATGTTCTAATGTCAGCAACCAGAATAGCAACCGCTTTTTTATACATTAGTTGTTGAATTTCTGTTGAATTTCTTGTTGCAGACCTTTAAAATAAAGATACAGTAATGTCACAAAACAACTATTTTATGTTTCTCAAAGGATTGTTTGAGGTTGAAGGAGTAGGGAAGTAGGGAGTGACTTTCAATAGTCACATTCTTTGAACATATTCCCTTTACCGACAAATATAAATGATGTGAAATAATGTACTACATTATTCAAATGGGTCTACCTCAGGTATTTAATATATTTGCCAAAATGTTGGCACATTCACTTAAGGAAATGAATATTTTGTGGTTTTGTCATTGCTTTTTTAAATGATGCATTTTGGAGCATTCATGAAAATAATGAATGAGTTCTAGATAAGTCTATGTGTGATCACTAAATAAAACGATGTGTCCAGTTAAATGTGTAATAGAGGACATTACAATGGAGATAGAAGAGATTAATAAAGGCAGGAATGATGGTTTTGCAATTCAGGAACACTAATATAATTAAATGTATATGAATAATAATTTATTTTGTAATATAATTTTGTTTTCTAGGTTCAGTGGCATCAAAGGTCTTACTAAACAGCCCAATAGTGGTTTAAAGGCATTATGATTTGTCTTAGTTCTTTCATATGTCAATGAGATTCAACACTAGACTAGATATACGTCACAGTCTGTAGCTAAACTTTCATCCCATTCATCTTTTTAAAGCATGTTTCATTAATTTAGTTGATCGTCAAATGATCGTCAAAAACTAGACTAATGCCCTTTATATTAGAAAACTTAATAGTGACAAACAATGCAAATTATTTTGGCAGCAAGACGAGTAAATGCAAATCATGAAGTTAACATATCTGACATGTTTCTAGATTTGTCAGACATTTAACCAAAGCAACTTACAGTGAGTATAAGCTACTTATTTGTGGGTTTCATGGGAAACAAACCTATCACATTGTCTTAGCTGGAGCAATAGAAACCCACAAAATAAATATCAGTTAGTTTGCATTGGCTGGGAGTCAGATAAAGGTTTTTTTCACTGAAGTCCTTTTTGTGTGTTGTTTTTGTTTTAAGTTAGAATGACTTTAGTGAATCAGACCCCGCAACAATACAGACAGTGTGTTTAATTAAATTATCATTGTTATCAGGCATGTTTTATTTCCATAAATCCCCTTCAATCCTGAAACCAACACTGTCAATAGACAGAAAGTCACACCTTCCAATCTTGTTAGTCAAGGGTCTTCTGTTGTCTTAAAGGTACATTCTCAGTCTTACCAGAGAACATACTATAATGAAGATTATAGTGTGTGTG